>APFE030931195.1:8723-41779 GCA_000404065.3 Pinus taeda | reverse complement strand
ACCAATTATGTTTTTTTATTAATTTAGATACTTTTTTAAATACAATACAATGGGATCATATTCAAGAAAGAGAGTGAGATGGAAGGGGGAATAGAGTGTGGGAGAGAGACATAGAGGTGAGAGACACGGTGAGAGAGAAAGGAAGAAAGAGAGAGAGGGGGGAGAGATGGAGGGAGAGAGATGGATTTGGAGGGGGAAAGAGAAGGAGTGACAAGGGAGAGATGAATATGGAATGAGGGAGAGAGGAGATGAGGGAAGAGAGAGAAAAGGAGAGGATAAAAATAGGGAAATAAGGAAAAGAGATATAGGGATACATATATATGGAGGAGGGAGAGAGGAGGACAGAGAGAAGGAGAGAGGGATGGAGATAGTGAAAGAGTTGGAGGGTGTAGAGAGAATGTGTGTATGATGGGGGGGAGATGGAGGGAGATGAGAGAGATGGGGAGAGAGAGGAAGGAAAAAGAGAGAGGACTTCAGAGAGAGGGGAGAAAGGGGGGGAGAGAGATGGAGTTGTAGTATACCTAGGGGGGATAATATGGGGTACAAAGGGAGGTACCCAATGGAATAATGTAATAATGGGATGGACCAGAGTAATAAATAAGGTGCTTAACCCATATCATGTAAGGGACCACAAGTAGTTAGCAATAATGTAATAATCCCATGGTATTAGATAGATGGTTTTGAGGGAACCATGGTAATGACCCATGGTATTGTATGTATGAGGCCTATACAGAGGCTAGAGACTCCCCATTGAGAGATGTCAAGGATTATTGTATGAACAGGCATATGGATTATGGAGTGCTCTCCTATATGGTGTTGCCCTACCTTAAGGAGAACACTCCACAAGCCATATGTCTGTTCATACAATAATCCTTGACATCTCTCAATGGGGAGTCTCTATTTCTATATTCAGATCTTGTTATTTCTTGGGTTTATTTATATTATCATATATTTCTGGGCTAGATCTATAACAAGTGGTATCAAAGCACTTACTTGGGTAAAAGTGGAGGATTTTTTTTTTTGCAGGAAATTTTTGGGGCAACGAATTTGTAGATCATATATGCATGTTTTGGGGAAAAATCTACAAAATTTAATTACAGATATGGATTCTTTGTGAAAAAATACCCAATTTCAAAAAACAAATCGGCCAAATCGGAGTTCAGATGAAGGAGATATCGCTGATCTAAAAATAAGTGGTGTTGTAAACATTTTTCGAGACGGCGAATTTGCAGATCAAATCTATATTATTTGGGGAAAAATAGGCAAAATATAATGGTAGATATGGGGTTTTGATGAAAAAATACTCCATTTAAAAAAAAAATCAGTCGAATCGGAGTCCGGATGAAGGAGATCTCACTGATTTAAAAATCAGTGTTGTTGTAGACATTTTTTGGGGCAGCAAGTTTGCGGCGCAGATATGTACGTTTTAGTGTAAAATCTACAAACTTTAATTGTAGATCTAGATTATTTGTGAAAAAATACCCAATTTCAAAAAAAAATCAGTCAAATCGGAGTTCGGATGAGGGGGATATTGCTGATTTAAAATTAGCTATTTTTTCAGCAATTTTTTGTGACGGCGGGACAGTTGCAGCGTTAGGAAATTCTAGTACCTAGATCAAGATTTATATGACATGGAAAGATGCAAAATGGTTGTTCCATTTCTGAAAACAGGTCATAATAGGGATTCTGAGTAATATTGACTGAATTTTGGCCATTTCAAATTTTCGCCAAGTAAGCGATTTGTTTTCAAAAACCCTCTTCATGGCTTATAATAGTAAGTTTTTTACAGGAAAAAATAATGGGTCTTCTATTAAAAATTTTATAGAACATCTTAAGTTTGAATTCCTAGTGTGTTGGAAGGACAAAATAGGGTATTATTTGAAAGATGAGGCTTCTATATGGTGGAAATCACTTGACAGTGAGATTCTGAAGTTATGTCGTGCTGACAAAATTGAAGAACTACTTTTGGACAAATGGTATCATACTAGAAAGAAGGAAACCAAAAAACCTAGCAAAGATTTTATTTTTGTAGGAAAGAAGGAAACCAAGAAACCTAAAGGGTTATTTTCTGCTGGTATCTTCTTATTGTAGGTTCATGGATTGATTCAGAAGGAGAAGATGATTGTGACTATAAATCCTAGTTGCAAGCACAATTCTATCAATGTTAATTTGGCAAAAAAATTGCAAGTTCTAGCAAAACACATTGAAAACACACAGGTTGATAATGGGGATGTTTAATTTTATAAATATTTGAATCTTTTTATGGATAAGTATGTGCTGCATTGTGACTTTTATACTTCAGATATGGATAACATGGATGTTGTTTTGGGATATCCTTGGATGGAATCTGTGGGTACTGTCAATATTAATGTGTAGAAGAAATTCCTGAAGCTCTGGTATAAAAAGAAGAAAATTACATTGCAGGATATTTCCATTAAGACCCAACCAGAAGATGTTCCAGGGACTGACACATCAGATGATGAGCCATTGATGGTCGACAACCAAACACAAACATCAAACCAGGTACAGGTAGAGTCCAAGGAGGCTGAAGCAGAAAATATTACAGGTATAGGTACATTAGATGAGGAATCAGTGGTTGAAGTAATATTGGAAGATAAGCAACAACAAAAAACGCCACAACATGTACCAGCTACCAATCAGGCTCCATTAGGTGGTGAATTAAAGAAAAATACACCGTGGGTTAAAACTTCAGCATATCACCACCCACATCACCCCGCAAGAAAACAACCAACAAGATGGAAACAAATTAGCCACAAGGACAACAACCCCAGACTGACAGATAGAGAGGAGCAATGATCCACACAGAAGAACCATGATGGTTAGCTTCCATCTCAAGCGAGCGAGACACTAGGTAGATCGATGGTTCACCTTTCTCTGGGATGGCTAGATGCACATGCATGGTACTAGTGGACTACTCTTTTGAATAGATCTTATTATTTGTGTTCTTCCCATGTTTTGGGAACAAAACATGTTAAGGGGGGTGGAATGTAGTATACCTAGGGGGATAATATGAGATACAATGGGAGGTACCCAAGGGAATAATGTAATAATGGGATGGGCCATAGTAATAAATAAGGTGGTGAACCCGTATCATGTAAGGGGCCATAAGTAGTTAGCAATAATGTAATAAGACCATGGTATTATATAGATGGTATTGAGGGAACCATGGTAATGACCCATGGTATTGTATGTATGAGGCTATATAGAGGCTAGAGACTCCCCATTGAGAGATGTCAAGGATTATCGTATGAACAGGCATATGGCTTGTAAAGTGTTCTCATTCCTTAAGGAGTGAATGTATGGTGTTGCCCTACCTTAAGGGTTTGATCAATAGTGTGAAGCATTTCTATATTCAGATCTTGTTATTTCTTGGGTTTATTTATATTATCATATATTTCTGGGTTAGATCTATAGTATAGTTGGAAGGGGAAGAAAGACATAGAGAGAGAAAGGTGGAGAGGGAGTGACAAGGAAGAGATGGTGTTATATGGAATTTTTCATTTATAGATAAATACAATTTCCCTAAGTGGGTAGCTACACTTAGAACAATAGAATTAAAGAGTTTAACCTTTTCCTATAGAAGATAAATAAGACAAGGGGCCTTCTTGTTATCTTTCACTTCCCTTTGTCTCCTTTGAATAGCTTTTGTCGCTCCTCGAACTAAATCTGCTCGATCAGTACCTGCAATCACAAAGAAAGGGATCTATCTACTATAATCAAATGGAATCGAAAGCATTTACACATATAATCATCATACATAAAGACAAGAATATGAAAAAAGGTGTAAACAACTTTATTAAGTAGAAGGATGAGTTACAACCAAATAAGTCCGATCCCATGTCACTCATCCAACTTGAGTTCCATCCTTCATCACACCAAAAGAACAACACTCCAGCAACATAACAATACTTGCTTATAATATTAAACCTAAAACCAACAGTATCTCCTTACAACTCTTCAAAGTCTAGCCCTTTGCTCACTTAGATGAGTGCTCAATTTATAGGAAAATAGAGGTGGTTTGGTCATAAACGATGGTATTGAATGACCTTCCAAACATAGAGATAGTTTCCATGGAGGAAGGGATGAGAGGATAGGAGGTTACTTAACTCATTCCCTATCCAATTTCGAGCTCATAAGATATGATAAGTGTGGGAATCTTCTAGAATTCTCCAAAAGATAAGAATAATCCTGGAACCCAATGAAGATTTCACTCAATCTCGCCGAGTGGTAGTCAAAGTGGGCCTAGGTGCTCTGTAGAGCAGGCTTGAATGGGCCTAAGTGCTCTGCAGTGCAATTACCCCTGACCAAGGTTGTGCTAGTCCCTCAAGGAGTCATTTCAGGATGTCTTTAGGCCAGGAAATTCTCAAGAAGTATGGAATTCAATGTGATTACTTGTCTAGGGCATGTAGCAACTGAATTAGGGTTTGATGAGCCCTAAAAGTATTGATATGAATGTTGGGAGTGATGTGCCAAAATGGATCTGTAACAACTTCCCCCTAAAGCATGAAGTTGAAAATGATAATGTCGAGTGATATGCTTTACGATGTGATGAGGAGGTTCTGAAGCGGATGGTAACCTGCATCAATTACAATACATAATATCATGATATTTTGATTTTTTCATGAATTTCTGAGGGAAGGCATACCCATGCTCAGCGTATAAACTTTTCATTACATTTACATAGATAGTCATCTATAGATATAGACCCATGGTGGGATGACCATCAATGTAAAGCCATCGTACGGATGATTTGGTACTCTCCTGAAATCGCAGCCCGAATGGATGAAACTAGAACCAGGGTCTTTTATCTCATTCAATCGTTCACTCAAGTACGATGCTAACCATGTGAATATGTGATCTGAAGTCAAACATGGGAAGACATCATCTAATTACCAGCTAATGATGTAAGTCGTTAACAGACGTGAGAGAAATCACCGATAATGATAATGATTTTCAAGGTATTGCAGTACATTTTTCACGGTGTGAATGAATGTTTTGATGTCGAACACCATATAAAGTCTTTCGGTCGAAGGCCAATGATGTCAACCGATCGCCGGAAGTGAGAACCTTATCATTGATGTATGCAAGCTCCAAGGTACTGAAACAGTTTTTTTAAGTCAACTTCTTGGATAATGTGCTGATGTTGATAAGAAGCGACTCGTCATAGGAGGGCCTTGATGTTTCCCACATCAACGACACAAAACGAGGGTAAAAAAAAATTTGGAGACAGAATGTGATTGACGACACAAGTTTCAGGAATGGCGTTCATGAAAATGAAGGTTTATGAGTATTGCAAAGGATGAATTTAACTGAGTGACTTCTCTTGAACATGTCGGCAAAATTGAATGAATTGGCAGCGTTGACCCAAAACCAAAGTAATGGATGGTATGATAGACCATAGGTGTGATAACCATCAAGCAGATAACCTAACCCAAGTAGTCATAGTGATGAAGTGAAAGTGTCATGTTTAAGAGTGACCTGCTGCGATAAATTGGTTTACCCCTTTTCCCATTTTCCCTAATCATTGTTGACCATTGCCTCTTTAATTTTTATCAAGCTTGAGGAGTATAACATATGATTGTTGTATAATTCCACCCTTCGGGTGAATCCATCGCAATGTGATGTTTTAATGATTCTAGTGAAGGTGAAACTTGGTCTTGTCATGATAAACAATTTTGTTGCTATTTGATGTTTTAATGAGTTTAACGACAATGATAACTCAGTTCCTTTCATGTTTAGAGAGTTTGAAAAGGGACAAAAAGAAAACTCCACAAGTTCTTTTTCATAGATTTGTCTCTCAATTCCAAAAAAGCGTAAAATAATACGAGAGAGAACCTATTGACCATGTTTGTATTCCTTTTTCATAAGTAATCTATCTCAGTCCGGAAAAGGATTAAACTTATACTGAGTAGATGTCATTTCCAATCCATTAATGAGCTGAAAATGATAAGCGCTCGACAATATTTTCATATTTCGAGAGTCTAAAAAGAGCTTAAAGAGGACTCCACTTTAAGGAATGAATGTTGTCTAGGATAGAAATTGGTTCTAGTGACATTGGAACTTCTCAAAACATGTTGATTTATGTGAAGAGGCTGGCTAATAAGACCACTCATTGCAACAATTCCTCAAAAAGGGTAAAACAACCAAGTGAAAGTGTATAATTGTCTAAGCATATAGTGATGATGGAAGGAGAAAAACGAAGGCTCATCTGGTGGAAGAGGTTGATAGAATGGAAATCACAAAGGTTAAAATGGAAATGGGTTCATTTTTACAGAAGCTTGAACCATAGGGAACTATGCTTGGATTCATTTTCATGTTTACACAAGCTTGAAATGAAAAACTATGCTTGGATTTAGTTTACATCCCCCTAGCATGGTTCACTTTTACACAAGCTTGAACCATAGGGAACTATGCTTGGATTCAGTTTCATGTTTACACAGGCTTGAAACAAAAAGCTATGCTTGGATTTAGTTTACATGCCCCCAGCATGATGACTCGATTCTAGGTGCATGCCCCCCAAGCTTCATTGCATTCACCTAAGTAGACTACTCATTGCTATCAGGTGGATGGAATGAAGGTTCATTTACGAGATCAAGTGAAAGACTCGACTGGGATTTTACGAGATCTACTCAAAGACTCGAATTGGAACTTTGTTCCAGGGGACCTTGCTTCATTTTTTAAATGAGCTTGGCATAAGACAATGAACTCTGCTTAGATTCCTTGTTTCATTTTTTAATGAGCTTGATACAAGACAAGGAACTATGCCCATATACCCATTTCATTTTTTAATGAGGTTGACACAGTAAAATAACTATCCTCAGATTCCTTGTTTTATTTTTTAACGAGCTTGACACAGGACAAGAAACTATGCTCATATACCTGTTTCATTTGTTTAATGAGGTTGACATAGTAAAATAACTATCCTCAGACCCTTTGTTTCATTTTTTAATGAGGTTGACACAAGACCACAAACTATCCTCATATTCCTTGTTCATGTCCCATAGGAGGTCATGACTTCCAAGAGGTTCTCATCAGATGGGAGAAAATGCTCTGGAAGGGATCCGTAACAAGGAATCTGAGATCTGGTTCCAATGCCCCTAGTAGATAATGCACAACATCATGGAATTGATCGTCAGTTGATGTAGGCATGGAATGGGTTGCGACATAATTGACCCGTGCCAGGGAAGATACCATTGGGACAAAAGGACCATTTAGGGAAGATGATTGAATGGAAGCCATATTTGGGCTAGGAAATGAAGGCTAGTCAATGGTGACAATTCTGCCTTCATACGCGAAACACATCACTCGAAAGAGTGTTGAAACAATAACTCCCATGTCATAAACATAGTTGTTCCCGAGAAATAAATTGTAATCTAAAGGGCCTAGAACTACCATCACATTGAGATAAACATTTTTTCCTCCCAAATTAATAGGAAACTAAGGAAGGACCCCTAATGGTTGATTGGTTCCTATATTAAAATCCAACAGATTTTGGGTAACATGCACAAGTGGTGGTGAACCGAGCACCTTCCAAGAAGTGGAGGAAAGGATACTCATAGATGCACCTTCATCTATAATAGTGCCAAATATAATCATATTATAAACTTGTACTATGATCTGGAAAGGCACATAAGAAGGAAGATGACATCCTTCCAGTCGATTCCAATAAAAGGAAGTGACCATACTACTTGGAGGGGGTACCATAAGAATAGGAGAATTACCCCCTTGAGTTACGAGAATGGGAGGATTTTCCTCCTATCTTGATGGAACAGGAGGGTTGCCTCCAATCTCATTGAAATCTGAAGAGATGAAAAGAAACTGAGTGGTATCTTACTCACTCTCTACAAGAAAGGTACGATTAACTGAAGGTGAAATCGGGTCAATTGTTTCCTTGACTTGTGATTGGTCGGGTATAGACTCATGGGATTCACATTCAGAGAGAGTGGGTTAGACTGATTATTGATTTGGATCAGTCACTTCATCAACTAGTGAAGGATTAAGGGAGAGTTTCCTATAACCATATCGAAGTCACTACGGAGAAGCAGGACGGTTATCCAACACTTTTTGTGTTTCATCTAGATATGGACAAAAGTGAATGGGGCGATTACCTTCGCATAAACTATAGGGAAACTTAACTTTACCCTTGTTTCCATGAAATTTACTACCACTAGTTGATGGTGTTTCACCAGCGTGATCTCCAAAAGTTGATGAAACAGGATGATGTGAACGAGAAGACCATTCTTCTAAGATCTGAGGAATACGAGAACAATTTCAAAAAATATGGTCTCCCATACAAAGTTTGCAAGGATATCGAAGTTTGTGAGGCTTATCGGATGGTTTCTCATCCGACATTGCATTCGAAGCAATGGTTGCTTGGTTGGCACCCTACTGAATTTTCTTCTTCTTCTTCCCTTTCTTCTTCTCCTTATCCACCTAGTTACTAGTGTCAATACTTTCACCAGACGAATAGGAAGAAGGGGAGGAAGAAACAACATACGAAGAAGGTAAAGGGTCAACTTTAGGATCAATTGGAAGTTGATTTTGTCTAGTTGTAGGAATATTCAGCTGCGGGGCCAAGGAGGTTGAGAACAACCATACTGGAAAACCGATGGTAAGTATCAGAAGGGGCAATGTAGCCATATAAGGAGCACTAATGTTTCCAAAAGGAGGAAAAGGACTAGGATTCCCATCAAAAGGAATTCCTTGATCGGTGGATTCCGGCGTTGTTGCCATATGTCTCAACCTAATATCAACGAAGGAGTGACGTGGAGGATGTTATCTGCAGTTAGTTAATTTTATTTTAATCAAAATAACATAACAAAACAAAAGAGGGATAATGTAGGCAAAAAGATTACCAAGTAACTGTTAACTGCAATATACTGCCTCAGTAAACCAAGGACTTAACATATGTACAGGAAAACTCCCCGAATGTTGTTTTTCGTGTATCACAGTATACAAGGCGGCCGATTTGGTTGCCTATGGATGGATAGAAACCTAATGTAGTCATCCCAAACATACCTGAAAGTTCGTGGAGGCCCAATCCATGTTAGTGTTGTCTAATGCGAAACTGCACAGTGAAAGCATTCCCTTATACTTTCTGTACTATAACACTGCTCAATATACTCGAAAGTATGTGGACAAGCTACGATATACTTACATACATGGACTGAGGTATCACGCCCAAAATGTATCGTAAATTGTTAGCGACAACTACTATGTTTAATGATACCAGAACACGTCTCTAGCCTAGACCTCTAAATGTTATGCGTTAAGTTACATTGCTCCATTAGGTTAATTGAGATAAATTTTAGTTGATCTTGTTTAAAAGTTTTCCTTTCAAGTTCACCATGTGATGTTTCTGAAACTCCTAAAATGCAACTAAGATGAGAAACATTATTTTCATTTGATTTAAACAATGAAAACCATAACTAAAAGGGATAGAGCAATCAAAATCTCTAAACAAAGAGCATAGAGCACAACTAATGCAACTTTACCTATACCATTCGTACAAGCACACACAAACTTCTAAATGCATTATGCATGTTTTTCTTTTCATTCCTTTAATGTTTATATGAGCATAAAGAAACTAAATGCATAAACGATCAATCGATGCTTTTCACAAGAAACGAAGACTTTACGACAGCTTCTTTTTCAAAGAAATGAAGACTTTACGACAATTCTTTTTCAGAAAAGTAAAGACTAATCAATGTAAGCTAACTTTGACAATGAATTGATAATGATAAAGAAATCTCTTAAGAAACATTAAACAATCAAGGTCAAAGTGGGGCTAGGAAAGGAAATGCAAATTGATTTCAAAGCCATAAAAAAGAACATTAATCTTTTAGCAAACAACAATCAGAAGAAACTTTGGAAAATTCAAACAAAATGATTTTTTTGGCTTGAAAGGGACTAGTGCAGCCTTGAGTGAGAGATAGTGCATTGCAGAGCACCGTCTCTAAGCCAAGAGTGCTCTGCAAAGCACTGTCCCCTAACCAAGGGTGCTCTGGTAACAGAACATTCCTAGAGTAGGCATTCTAGTGCAAATTTTTTACCAAAAAAACTTCAAAATGACTGAACAGAGATCAATGAAGTCAAGTAAAGTCTACTAGGATGTAATATGATAAGGGTAAACCACCAGGAACTATCATTGTTCTCCAGCAGAGTCTCCAATTTGTTATATGGAATTTATACCTATGTATAATTATATCTTCCCTTAGTGGGTAGTTACACTTAGAACAATTGAAGTAAATATGTTTAACCTTTTCCTATAATAAAAAAATAAGATCAAGCAACCTACTTGTGATCCTTCGCTTCCTTTGATTTCCTTTGAGTTGCTCTTGCCGCTCCTGCTCAAACTAAATTCACTCAATTGGTACCTGCCAACAGAAACAGAAGACGCCAACAATCAAAGAATATTATTTATTTATTGTAAAAAAATGGAATCGACAACATTTGAACATACATTCATCATAGATATAGACAAAAGTATTGGAAAAGGAACAAATAACTTTATTAATTGATAGAAGGAGAAGTTACACCCAATGTGGTTCGATCTCGTGTCACTCATCTAGCTTAGTCCAAATCCTCATCACACCAATAGCAACATCAATCTGGCAGCATAACATTACTTGACAATGATTTCAAGTCTCTAAACCAACAATATTTATCTATAATATCCAAGGTCTAGCCCCTTGATCACTACGATGAGTGGTCAATTTATAGGGAAACGTAAGTGGTTTTGTCATAAATAGGGTATTGAATGGTTTTCCATAATTGGGTAGTTAGTTTCCATGGAGAAAGGGATGAGGGAATAGAGGATTAGATGATCCATAGCCTATCCATAGTCAAGCTCATAGGATGAGATAAGAGTTGGGCATCCTCTAGAATGTTCTAGAATCAAGGAATATTCCCAAAATCCTATGCCAATTGCACTCATCCTCGCCTAGCGCAGGCTTAAGTGGGCCTAAGTGCTATGCAACACAGGTCTGAATGGGCCTACCTACTATGCAGAGTAGTTTCCCCTGACCAAGGCTACGTTGGTGTCCCAAGGAGGCATTTCAGCAAGGTTTCAAACTAGGAAACTTTCATGGATGAAAACACTCAATATGATGACTTGTCTAGGGCATGTAGCAACTAAATTAAGGTTTGATGAGCCTTGTTTGTACTGATATGATTATGAGGGAGTGATTCCAAAATAGATATGTAACAACAAGTTTGTTAGAGGTATATATAAATATTTGTTAGAGGTATATAGAAATATCCTTCTTTGAAGGGATAACCTCTTCTGCTCTCACTAATTCGGGATCCCTCTTCTACGTCATTAAAGTAATAAGTTCCTATGCACAATTCTATGAACAAAATGAAAAAAACAAAGACGAAAGAAAAGAAATACTTCCTACACAGAGGGGTAAATTAATCAACTCCATTGGGGTACTATCCAGGCTCACTGGTAGCAGAGAAATGTTTTCATTCCTGAAGTGACTCCGCTAGGGTATTTTCTAGTCTCGATGGCAGTGGAGCAACACCAGAGATGAAAACTAAGACTAACATTTCTTTTCACTTTCCTATCTATATACTCCTCATCCCCAATCTAAACAACTTAGTCTAACTTGACTTGTTTTAGTGTACTGCCGATGAAGAGAATGGTAGGGACTATATCTTTAACATAAGATAAGTAAAGAAGTTATGGTAATCGATGAAATGAAAAATACTCCGTGAAGAGTTAGACATTTTTTCATGAGACAAGATCCATATAGAGAGTTGGAGTTATACCAATGTGTTGCCAAGTGTTGTAGTGGCTACAACCACCCTCCAAATTTTTCCTATGCTTTGATTTTGGAGCCTTCCTTTATATTGACATGAGCTTATCTCTGACTATCATCAAGTACTCATGATTTGATTAAGACTTTTTCTTTTAATATGTGCTTGTGTTTGCTTGTTTTCATACTTAACTAATATTTTTGAGACACAAGCTAACCTTCTGACTTGATCTTACAGCAGTTCTGGGCTTCCCTCCAGAAATTATGCAATCCATGCAGCCAAGCTAACCTTGATGATGGAAATTACACAATACTAACAAGAATCTCAGCCTTGAGCTTGAGAACTACGCATCATGGATGATAGCCCAATGCGAAGCTCAGAAATTGCGCAATCCACACCTTGAGCTTAGAAACTACGAAATGCACTAAGTAAGGGAGTTTCTGAGTTCCCCGGAATTATAGAATCTTCCTTGGAAGTGTGCATGGAAAGTTTCCTGAAAATTAAGAAAAAAGCAAAAAGAAAAAAGCGAAAAAAGAAATCCCTAGAAAATAGGGATTCATCATTAGTTTCCCGAAGGTGGCATAGTCCCTATTTTTAGAAATTTCCACAAAGTGTCATTTTTTCCTTGATTTTAGGCATGCATGTCATAAACCCCAATCTACCCAAAAATATTTAATAGATTCCTCTAGAGTTCATTTGTACATTCAATCTTGGAGATCTAGCATTCCCGAGAAGATTGAGGAACCTTTTGCGGATTTTACATCGGTTTTCCGGGTGAGTTTTTCTTTTGTCAACTTTTGCCGCTTTCTTTTGTCGCTTTTTGTCATTTCAATTTTGTGAATGTTTTTTTTTTTTTGTTTCTATTCATGTTTGCTAGTGTTTAAACTTGTATTATCTTGTAGAAGTGTTGTTTCAGTTTTTTCTTCGTCTTTCATAAGTGTCTCTTCAATTTTCTTGTTTTTGCACATCGACAATCGTCTTTTTGGCGACTCTCCTCACATTTTTGTTTTTCGTTTTGTTTGTTAAGTTTTTGCACTTGATTCACATTTATCTATCCATACTTAGTCATATCCATGTTTTAACTCACATTATCTTTAAGATCTGCTTGTTGCCCACACCCTCACCAAGAATATCTCCACTTCTAGTGGTCATACACTTCCTTACCCAATTGGGCATTTCCCAAGTTAGAAGCTCAAGCTTAGGCTTGGTCTCTGACACTACGTAATGTGCAATACAGGTTGGCCCAAATGCACATTGCCTAGTTCTAGGGCTTAGTCTACCACCTTGGTCACTGAGATTGTCCCAAGATGAACTACACATTATGCAGTCTGAGGCATCAAGATGTACCATTGACTATTGGGACTGCACAATATCCAGTTCCCAAATCCAGTCTCCCTCACTTGACCAACAAAATTTCATAATATTGATCATCAATGCATTGATTTACTCTCTGATCTTTCTTTGGAAGTGGTTTTACAAAAGCTAATTTATACTGACCATGAGTGCCTTTTCCTTCCTGTAGGTACCAAACTTTTTTAGCACTACTCTCCAACAATCATTGTTACCATCGCACCCAAGAGATATACTTCAAAATATACCACTAAATGTAGTATCAGTGAAGCAGTTGTGCAAACGTCAGTATTAATTTATTAATTTATTTATATTAAAATAAATATAAAATTAATTAATAAATTCAAATTTACATTAATAATTAAAAATAAAAACTAATTATGACTTATTGATTTAATTATAATTTAATATGAAATTGTAATATAATTAAACATTATTTAATATAAATAAATTAATAAATTCAAATATGTTAAAATAAATAATTAAATTCATAATGAATTATAAACAGTAAAATTTGAATTTAAATTAATACTACTTAAAATTAATGTCGGTTGTGCATCTCAAACATCTATTTATTGATATGAAGGATGGAATAGTCTTCCATAAATCTTTCTCATCCTGATGATGGACCACCATTGATGGTTTGAAACATTGATCACAACTACAAACCTAATGCGAGATGAATTCGGAAAGATATGTATACAGACTTGAAGATTGCAGAAACCTAAAATCTGAGAAACTTTCCAGTATACTTAGACACTCAACTATATGTGGAAAAATAATCAGATCTTACATGGCAGAAAGAACAAATATTTTTCAGAAAAGGACTTCGTAGAAGATCTAAAGGACTGGTAGGTATATATCAATGTCTATAAATTAGGAGTACACATGGTTTCATGCAGATATCTAGCCTTCCCATGTGCAGATGTCACCAAATAGATTGTCTCACATATTGATGTGAAGAGCATGACTTTGAGCAGTACTAGTGGATAGAGGCTTGCTAATTTTATGGAAACATATTACCGACGTATTTACCATTTGCCTGAGCCGGATACACTCATGGATTCATAATTTTATGCCACCAATAGCTATTTGGGAATGAAAGATGTTGTTAAGAGCTCGATGAAGGACCCTTCAAAGTTTCAACATACACCCACCAACATGTATAAGACAAGGTACCTCAGGAGGGCCTATCAATTGTTGATCATTTTAGCTTGCAAAATCTATGGTTAGCAAAGCATAGAGACATTCCTGGAAGGGTGGGAAATTTTATTGAACAAGGTTGTGAACAAGGGGAAGCTATTAAACTGGTCATACTTATTCGCTTGACCGTTAAGTATCCATGAAGCGAATGCTTTGAATCCTCCCGAGGGTGAGAAAGTGATATTTTATATGTTTGCATATTTACTGGATGTAATTTGTGCACATAATGCATTCCCTGGCATGAACTAGCCTTGGAAACCTCAAGACCTTGCCGTACACATCCACTGCAAGCTGGTCTCGGATTAGAACCATCGAGGAGTTATTGATCCAAATTTAAACATGAACGCAACAAATTATAGATATAACTATAAATACAAAGATGTAGTAGAAATAAAACTTCATTTCATTAATATCAAATACTGAAATATGCTTACAAACAGAATGGAAATAAGACTAGCTTGGGCGATGGTAGCTTATCTCTATTAAGCGATGTGGTGGCTACATGCCTTCGAACTATGTTAAAATGAGGCTCAAGGGCCTATTTATTCTTGAAAAACATGAGAAAATCCCTAACCGCGGGAGATGTAATTCCAAGAGTTTGGGGGCCCTGTTGGGGTTAGTTGGGCAGCCAACATCCTGGGGTCATAACTTGGTCATATTATATCTATTTGGCATGTACAATACCTTGTTGGAAATGTCTCTTTGAGTACTACTGGATTTTCCATATGCCCTTACCTATCGCTATGGGCCTACAACATACCTCAAAAAAAGGCCATTTAGGGGGTCAACACTACTCCGGAAGTTCGGGACTCAAAAAAATGTTGAAAATATTAAATGTTAAAATAAAAAAGGAAAACAATGAAATCGACTGGAGGTCTAGGTGGAATAGGTGGGTGGAAACCAATATCCACTAGGATTAGTCCTCCCCCCTTAGGAAGCAATGGTCCCCATTGCATGCAGAGCCTTCGTGAGGTGAGGGAACTTCTGTTGAGCCTGGTACCTAGTGGGCCACTTACCTTGGTGCAAGCATTGGCTAGCTTTGACAACTCGATATAGTTGGATCCTTTTCTAGCGAGTGTTCTTGAACTATGTGTCCATAATCTGATTAATTGTGGCTTGTTCCATGTAGTCTGGGTTTAACTCTGTTGGTGTGAGTTGTTCTGCAATGTCTGATGTGTCCAACAATGATGGGAAGTATGGTTTATGGCAATCCACATTGAACACTCGGTGTAGGCCAAGGAAAGGGGGAACACTGAGCTTAAAAGAATTATCTCCCACAACCTTGGTAATGGCGTAAGGACCATATCAGAGTGGTGTGAACTTCCGATGGGCTCTAGTAAGGTGTTATTTATGCAAATGCAACCAAACTTTGTCACTCACTTGAAAACTGTGTGGCACTCAATGTTGATCATGTTACTGCTTATACTTTGCATTTGACTTCTTTAGGATGTCATGAATCCGCTGGTGGATTTGTTGGATGTGTTCAATAAATATTTTCAATTTATCAGTCTCAGACAATGCATGTGTGGATTCTGTATGCATATTCACATGAGGCATGGCAACATCAATCAGACACAATGGTTAAAATCCTAGATCCACTTAAAAGGGACTACAACCAGTCAAGCTATGGAGAAATCTATCATAATTGTGATGCACATATGGAAGACTCTCATCCTAGGTTCAAGGATTCTTGGAGTTGTACATGCGGAGTATGTGCACCATCATCCTATTGATGACCTCCGTCTGGCCATCAGTTTGGGGATGGAAGGTAGTCAATTTGGTGAGCTTGGTATCCAATAGTGTCCAGAGGCTTGACCAAAATGTTCTTAAGAACCTGTTATCCCCATATGATATAATGGTCTGCGGGATACCAAAATGTACCCATACTCATTCAAAGAAGAGTTTGGTAGTGTCCTCTACTGTGATACTCTTCTTGTAGGCCACTAATATAGCCATTTTTGAGAATATGTCCATGACCACAAATGCACAGTCATTACCATGCTTGGTAGAATAGAGGCCATACATATAGTCCATGGAGATGGATTCCCACGAGGTTGGGAATAGGTAGAGGAGTGCATAGACCTTGCTTCTTGATGGCTGGCTTGGCGATGGAACATGTAGTGCAAGATATGATATATTTCCCAAAAACAAATCAAATTTGGGCCCAATAAAAGTACTTTTGTAGTACAAACATAGTTTTCTCCACACCAAAGTGTCTTGCGACCTCACTATAGTGCGCCTCCCAAATTGGCTTCGCATGCTCGCTTGAAGGAACACAAAGGTGGCCCATGTAGCATAATAATACATCTTGGAGGTGGAAATCAGGAACTTTCTTTCCAGATACTAGCATCTAGTATGTCGAGGAAAACTCTGGATCATTTTTATATAGTTGCAGCCATCCAGAGGTCTTGTGACCATAAGAATTGAGAACAATAGTCTTTGCTGCAACTAGGGGCTGACTGAGGCAGTTTGCAACATGATTGTTGCTTCCCTTTTTGTATTTAATATTCAAGTGGAATTGTTGAAGATATGTGGGCCACTTTTGATGGCGATTGTTCTGCAACTTCCCTTGTGTCTGTATAAACTAAATAGGTTGGTGGTCAGTGTGGATGACTGTCTCCCTCCCCAAAATGTAGTTCTTCCGTTGTTAGCAAGCATGCACGATGGAATACATCTCTTTATCATAGGTGGGGTACTTCCAAATTTTATTGGAAAGTGTCTCACTATGATAAGCCACTGGATGCCTATGCTAGGAGAGGACTGCACTAATAGCATAGTCTGAGGTGTCTGTCTTGATTTCAAATGGTTGTTGTAGGTTTGGAAGTGTGAGTACCAGTGCAAAGTAGAGGTGGTGCCTCAACTCAACAAACGCTTTCTATTGGGGCTCGAACTAGAAAAACGTTGCTTTCACCTCGAATTTAGTAATATGACTCAAAGGCCAAGTGCTATGGGAGAATCCCAACACAAACCTTCGATAAAAATTTGTAAGGCCCAAAAAGATGCAAAGCTCCGTTAGAGTGTTCGGGGCTGGCCAATCCTGAATGACTTAGATCTTGGTCAAGTTCACATGCATGCCATAGTCATCTATGATGTAACCCAAGTATTGGACCTGGATCATGTCGAAGGTGAATTTCTCTAAGTTGGCACATAGTTTGTGCTGTCAAAGGGTTTGAAGGACCTACCGAATTTGTTACAAGTGTTCTTCCCAACTCTTGCTGAAGATGAGGATGTCATCTAGATAAACTACCACAAATGAGTTGGTGAAGGGCCACAAGATGTCATCAAATAGCCTCATAAAATTAGAAGGGGCATTCAACCCGAAGGGCATAACCAACCATTCAAAAAGGCCTTCCTTGGATTTAAAGGTGGTCTTCCATTCATCTTTGGGCTCTATTGGAACCTGGTGATAACCAGACTTTAGTTTGATCTTGCTGCAATACTTGGCCCTCTTGAGTTTGTCCAACAGGTCATCAATCTGTGGGATTGGATACCTATTTCTGACAGTGATGTTGTTTAGTTCTCAATAATCAATGTAGCGCCTCCAAGTCCCATCCTTCTTCTATACAAGGACAATTAGGCTCCCACAAGGCGAGGAACATGGATGGATGTGAACTTTTTGCATTAAATCTTAGATCTGCCATTTCATCTCTTCATTTTAAAAAATGGAGCAGCCATATATTGGCCCATTAGGTAGAGGTGCTCGGGGGTCAGATCGATTGAATGTTTGACCTCACAATGCAAGGGTACCCCTATGGGTGAGGAGAATATGTCCCTGTATTATTCCACGACCGTATCGACCTACTTCTGCTACTTGGAGGAACGATTTCCATGGGCCATGGATGTGGCTAAGGCCTTCCCCTTACTTTGAGAGTGAATCTGAAAGAAAACAAATTTCCCAATCTGGGAGATGACCTTATTGCATTTCTTAGTAGAGATCAAAGAGATGGCGGTAGGTGGGGCTACCTCTGGTGTCCTGTACAACTTAGTACCCAAAGAAATAATAAAAGAGCGAGGTCTAGACTCATATAAAACATGTTTCTTCCATAAGTATACTTTTCCTAATAATACATCACAAACTTCAAGAGGAGCAACATCACACAATACCTCATCCGTGAAGGGCATGATGTTGTAGGGAAGGTGAGAGTATTGGCTGACATGGAGATCCCGTCCTTTGTGAAGCCACCCAATGGTGTATGATTGTGTATGTGCTATAGTTAGTAGGCCCAACCAATTCATGACATATGCTAAAATGAGGTTCTTTTGGCTCCCGTTGTCAATAATGAGCTGTAGCGGAGAATCCTTCACCCACATCTGTGAGTGGAACAGGTGCTCCCTCTCTTCTAGATCTTCAGGCTCAATCTTCTGGATCTTGGTGGTGGCCATAGTTGCATTGGACTCTGCATCAATGATCTGCTTCCCTTTGTCATTCCCCTTTTTAGGTTTGGACTCAGTCAGAACATGTGTTGGACTCATAAGCCTTTAGCTTGGCCACTAGTGACTACTTGGCCTGAAACTCGCCTGTGTTGTGAGTGGAGCTCTTATGGAACTCACACCACTTTCCCATGTCCTTCTTTTTCTTCATGGTGTTGTTATTTTTTTGCAGCTTTGATGGGTTATCCTGGGTCACCCCACCTTGGCTCTTCCCTTTTCTCTACCGTTTGGGGGCACCTTTCCCTTGCTTCAAATTCAGAGATCCAAACTCTTGCTTTTTCTGTTTAAGCTTCTTCTCACTATTGACAGCGTATCGATACATCGTGTCAATCGAGTAGACATCCAGGAACTCCATCTCATCTTGGATGGACCAATGTAGTTAGCCGCGATACTTGAGTACCAAACGTTTCTCAAAATCCTTGATACCCAACTTCATGTGAAGGATGTGAAAAACATTGGTAAACTCCAAAACATCTTGGTCCCTTCGCTATCGCAGTGTGATCCACTTTATGTTATTTATCATCATAGCTCCTGATAGGGTAGTACTACTCCTTCATGTCATCCCAGAATGAGTCCCAAGTGGGTGTGGCCGAAAATAGTGAGGGTGTAATTCATCCTTTTGCTCACAGTAGGTTTCCCACCATTTATTGATGTGGGGAGCGTCTTTGAGAAGAGAAAAATCAATATTTTCCCGGCTAGAAAAATCATGAATAGAAAAATATCCTTCTAGCAGATTTAACCATTTATCGACGATGTTTGCATGATTCTATTTGACCCTCCAATATGGGAAAGTCAAACTTAACTTATACCTTAAAGGGTGTTTCACTTCCAGAGTAGTTGCT
Organism: Pinus taeda; assembly: GCA_000404065.3. Taxonomy (NCBI): domain Eukaryota; kingdom Viridiplantae; phylum Streptophyta; class Pinopsida; order Pinales; family Pinaceae; genus Pinus; species Pinus taeda. The sequence continues at coordinate 22,172 of APFE030931195.1, read as the reverse complement.
GGAAGTAGATGTGTCACCCTTGGGTAGCCGCTGAAGGATCTGGGCAAAGTTTTCCATCATCGCGTTCCTCTCTCACTCGAGGGCTTATTCGAGCAAGATTTTGAAAAAATATCCTACCCCCCACCTCATATTTCTTTTTGTCCATCATGGGAGGCTGTCAAGATTTTTAAGGCTAGTCTTGCAAATGTTTGACCAGTTCGAGCCCTAACTCCTTATATCTTGACCTCATTGGGGACATGCAAAGAAAGATATAGAAAGAGTAGACCAGGTCTAATACCATTGATCCAAATTTAAATAGGAGCACAACAAATTATAGATATAACCATAAACACAAAGATGCAATAGAAATAACACTTCATTTCATTAATATCAAATACTCAAATATGCTTACAAACATAATGGAAATAAGGCTATCTCAGGTGATGGTAGCTTATCTCTGAGAAGAGATGTGGCAGCTACATCCCTCCTAAATGTGTTACAATGAGGTTCAAGGGCCTATTTATTATTGAAAAACATGAGAAAACCCTAAACAACCAAAACCCTAACCCCAAGAGATGTAACACCAAGAGTTTGGGGGCCCTGTTGGGGTTAGTTGGGAAGCCAACTTCCTGGGGTCATAACTTGGTCATATTATCTCTGTTTTGCGCATATGATACCTTGTTGGAAAGGTCTCTCCAAATAATATAGATTTTTCCATATGCCCTTTCCAATGGCTATGGGCCTATAGAAGACCTCAAAAAAATTCCATTTAAGGGGTCAAAACTGCTCCAAAAGTTCGAGACTTGAAAAACTGCTACAAATAGTAAATGCAAAAGTAAACAAGGAAAAAAATGAAACTGACTGGAGGTCTAGGTGGAATAGGTGGGTGGCCACCAATATCCACCTAGATCAATTATTCAGAAGCTAACAAGCCACTTCCTCATTCTTCTATATAAGATTATCTTTGAGGAAGAACTAACTTGCATGTCACATGGGGCATTGGGGGCAATATTAGAGATCATAGATTGGTCTGCCTCATTTGATGACACCTTCCTTAGAGTGTTCGGTGGAACGAAGCCACCACATATTTTTCCAAGGTGTGCCATCGACAATATTTTCATGCAAGAAGTGTCATATAATCTCTCCACAGGGTTGTCAGCAAATTTGCACACGAAGAAAAAAGAACCTTGGCCAAGTCTTCTTATGCAAATTGGATTGTACAATATCAAGAACTTGAAGGTTAGAGATACCGAAGGAAAGGCAAAAGATAATTTTGAATTTGGTACTCAGGAATTTACTCTATATGATCCACGTCGTGTTTGCAAAGAAAACTGTGCAATAATTCACTTCTAGTGGCTTAACGAGACATTTCACTCGACAAATGAGGATCCATGGAAGAATTTTTATAATGCCTCCAAGTCCTGCGAGTTGGTTAGTTTTGTAGGAACTTCACAGGTGACTCCGCAAAAGGAAGCCACTCCGGAAGTAGTGCGAGTAGAAGGGAGAAACCCCATGTAGTATAAGGGAAAGAGAAAAGATGTTTATAGTCTAGGGGGAGAATAAAGTTGCAAGATGAAAGCGGCTTTAGTAACATAGGCAAAGAGAAAATAGAGGATGCAGAGAACATAATGGAGGAAGAAAGAAGAAAAGGGGAGACTGGAGGAAGGAAATCATAAGAAAGAACAAGAAGAGAAGAATAAGTAGGAAGAAGAAGAGAGGCGAAGCAGAATAGCAGAAGAAACAACGTAGAAAATCATTGCAGAGCAAGAATAGAATAGCCAACCAGTGGAGGTGAGCATACAGGTGCAGGACTAGGAGCTTTCTCAATAGATTCAAGAATTGATTAAGATTGTAGACATGGAGGAGGAACTAGAGCCAAAAAATCAATATGTAGGACACCATTCAATCTCCAACACCTCCAGTAGCAGAGTCAGCTCTAGGAAAGGAAGGGAAAGTTGTTCTTCTTGATGATGATCCGATTATGGATACATACAAATTTTCATATGATGCTTTAGAAGAAGATTGTACAAGCGTGTAAGAATAATTTTACAGATGACCTTGTATCTCCTACATTTATTATAGGATTGGTGATTTTGGTGGACACCAGGAAGAATATCAATGCCATTTTCGCAACCAACTTGGTTTTTTCAGGTGCAACAAAGTTGAATACTAAGTTTTTGATGGCCAAGACTAAGGAATTGGCAAAGAAATTGCAGGTTGCTAGGAAAGAGGTTGAACAATTTCATGCAATAGCTCAGAATGCAACTTTCGCATAGTTCCATCCGGAGGAAATGAAGGCAATGCTACTGGGTGAAGTATCAACTCTTGGAGAGACCATGCAAAGTCTCTATGAGGAGCTTGTTACCGTGCATAAGGAAATTATCCACATGTATGGATTTCAACAATAATGTAAAGACTTTGTCAAAACTCTCAAGAATGTGGAAGCTGTAACCAATGCCCTGCATGAATGATCAACGTGATATAAAGGAGAACCGCTTGAATTGGGAAATAAAATGAAGAAACATGCATAGCTAGAGAAAGAATGAGTGTGAATGTTGATCTAGAACAACAAACAACTCACCTCATTCATTGGTAACATTTAGGCCTTGTATACATGGTTATACAAGAGTCTAGATATATTGGTGAAGTCCCACAGTATCCCATCAATTGGCTCACTCACTCAAGCCAAACCCAAGAACTAGGTAAGGAAGGAGATAGAAGAATACGTAGAGCAACTTAAAAATATTTCCGCCACTAAATATTTGGAGGTGAACATATATAACATGCAGAACTACATTAGTAGCCCTATCCAAGAGAGAACAATGTTTCTCATGCTCTCGAAGGAAGTTCAAACTAGTTCCAAATCATTGTACCCAAATGCCATGGAGGCTAGAGTCTGCTTCTAGCCAGAAACCATCACACAATTTGGGGATGTCATCTCACAATACCAATCTTGGCACTGATACGTGACCAAGAGACATCAATTGGAATTTGTTGAGCTAGATTTTCCCCAAACTCAAGCATGATAATGTTTTGTCTTGTTAGGATGTCTAGTTGGCTCTACCCTATTTTGTCTTATATGGGCATGAGTGTATTTTAATATTATTTGTAATTAATTTGTAAGTGGAATTCCAAGTGTTAATATTGGAATGTGAATATTCATGATGTAATGTAATGAGTCATTTTATAAATAATTTGAAGAGTCATGAGGGGAGTCCAAAAGTCATAAAGGGGAGTTGAAGATTCACCCCCTTTTGTTATAAATATACCTATATAACTCATGTAAAGGGCTTTTGGGAGCCAATCTTTTCGCTAAGCTTAGGATTAGAGTCGGGAGCTTGAGATTTTTGTGACAGCCTTGACTTCTTTGTATCATAGAGGAAGTATGTTTCTTTGGAGGAGTAGGTGATGTTGAATTCGTGTTCCACTATTGGGGCTAGTGGTCTATCAATGGTGTATGTATGATTGGAAATTTCACTTAATAAATGCTTAGAGTCGTCACGTTTTCATGCAGATGTTGTAAATGTAGTAAGAATATTCTTGTTATGTTTTCAATGTATCTTATTTAACTTACATTTACGCTTATGAAATATTTCATTTGCATTGGTATGAATCCTATTGAATGTGTGTTGTTGTATCAATTAATCATTGCTAACTTGTGAACTATGTTGCATATTATCTTGTGATGTCATTTGCTCATGTGTTCCTTTCAAGATGCATATTATTGTATGATTTTAAGGGGCTCACTTATTTTCCCTTATGTGTGGAAAAACCTTCATGCGTCACACATGACTATCCATAGGGTCACACACTTGTTCTCAGCAAATTCACTATACATCACTCTATGCGTAATTGTAGCCAAGGCATATCATTAGCACCCACTGCATTGACAATCAGTCTATATTATGAATGGGACTCCTAAACCAAATGATGTGAGGCTTAATTGGGACTTCATATCAGGGAGATCCCCTGAATGTTGGTAGGTCCAGAACCCTCAACAAAACCCTAGCCATGTTGCATCACAAAAATGGATGGAAAGAGGACTATAGTCCTAGTCTTCACAAATACTTGTACATCCTAGTGTTTGTGTACTTAAATCCATGATCTTCAACTCTTTCATCAACATATACAACAACACCTACATGGAAAATTATGAAGATATAGTAACCACCTTTTCTTATAATAAAGGTATCACACCATGGTTAAGACTCATCAATTTAATCTCACGATGATATTTCCCTAGCCTCACATGCTATAAAAAAATAGTTTTATAATCATTCAAAGTGTTAGCTACATTCTGCATGTCTTCTACTATGTTAGAAAATATAGTAGTACAACAAGATCCATCATAATCATCATCATGGATCACACCAACTCCATGTTCTTCTCTAGGGTCTACATGCATAACATAAAACACTAGCATCACATGAGAAAACCTAAAATTTACACAAAGGAAATCTCTCCATGAAAAACATAAGACATTTCTCTCTCTTGTTTTCTTATTCTTGGGTTTTCTCATGCACATTAATGTCATGCTACTAGGGTTTCATGATGAACCTACCCTATTTATCTCTATAATCTCTAAGGAAATACAATGAATAGAGTATATTTATGACAAAATATACAATGAATCTATTTTCCATTATATATAAATATGTGAGGGAGGATTATATAGCAAGGACATAATTACATGCAAGTGAAACACCCTCCATGCATGATCCCCTTGGGATCAATACTACTCCTCTAATATGGTGTACTCTTTAACAAGTTATTCCATAGCTTCCTCTTCCATGGTTTACTATAAAAGTGTCCTCATGTGATCTAGGTGGATCCCTAATGGCTCAAAATAAAAATATTTGGATAATAATGAAACTAGGACCATACCAAAGAGCTCTTTTCCAACATTCCAATGGTGTAAATGATGTCTAAATCCGACTTCATATGAGGAAGTTATGGTCAATCAAATTTTTTGGTCAAACTTGGCGAAAAATTCAAAGCCAACAAGACACATGGCATTGCTGACGTGGAATCCATACTGATGATATCAACATAATATCAATGCTAATGTATGCATGACATCAAAAAGGTGATGTGGCAACCCAATAGTTTTCCACATGTCACTTGGTTTAGACATTTTGACCCTTGAATGAACTAATAAAGAAGTGCCACATGGCACCACTAGGGAATTCCATGTAGAATCACCATAAGGCTCAGTTAATAAGTCATATAATGACGTGTCACTGACATCATCCAGTGACTAGTAAAATGTGGCCCAATATTATTGGGCCATGCGGGCTAAATACAGGGCACCATGTGGCACCCTGTGGATAGCCAAATTGACCCGGTCAAGCGACAACCTAGTGGAATTTCGGTCTAATGGTTATGGTTATTTTAATTTTGGTAGTCAACAATGTGCTGGTTCGGAAAATTCTTATCATGGTCATGATCATATGGTCATAAAATTTGTTACAAGACTATATTTATTAGCAGTCACATAAACAATGATTGTATATAACCAATTGTTCAGGGTTGAACCGATGACACATGGCCAACCTGTGAGCTGCAACCAAAATTTATATATATAATATATATATAATATATAATATATATATATATATATATAGATATATATATATATATATATATATCAAATGTTAAATATATGGCTAACGATTTTAAAACATAATGGTGGGTTTATTTAAAACAAACGATTGGCAACATATGTAAGGGTCACATTAAAATTGCCTGACAAGTTTTGTTGGTGGTTTAAATATAAAACACATTGTTTAATGGGTCACCTAAAATAAGAGGCATGGCGATTCGACCCCGGGCCATCAACATAGTGACTGGGACAATTTCCATTGGACCACGGGGGTGAGCTTTAGAATACCCACTAGAAGAACAATACTTAAGGCTTCAACATTCATTCGACTCATGGCGGGAGTTGCGAGCGGGAGGACTAAGAGCTAATGAAACCATGAGCACGTGGAACCATGAAAGGGGCATAGCCTTGACACAGGCTGAACCCTATTTTTATCGGGAAATCTAGTGTCCATTCAGAGCTTCTAGTCCCACTAAGATGGGTAGCTATCTTAGAAACAAACAAACTAAAGTTACTTTCCTTTTCCTTTATGAGAAGTAGATGGGAGAGAAGTAGAGAGTACCAACCTCAGTCTTTCGCTTGGCTCTTTGCTTGTTTCCTCTCCCCTCTAACAGATGTTTGCTGCTCCTTCCTCACTTACCCCACTTCAAAGAGCACCTATAAAGTTAAAGCCGCATGATACCATCAAAGCACAGAGATCTACGATCATAAACAATATAGGACCATATATATATTGACCACACAAATGCATATATCAACTCAAACATACAAGAATGTGGAGGAAAACTTGAATAGCTTTATTGATAGAAAGACTAGAAGAGAGGATTACAACCCAATGATCTGACCCAGCATTATCCTCCCAGCATGAAAGCCCTTCTTCACCTCATGAAAAGCTTAGATCAACCAACACTATGATGTTCCACCAAGAAACCAACAACACTTCCTTACAAGATACAAGATTCCAGCCTCTGGATCTCTAGGATGAGGGATCCATATATAGATGTTTGCAGGGGGTGAGTTAGCTTTTGGGATTTTGATTAGTGTCCTCTCTCTGATAGTTTCTTGGTTCCACTTGGAGATTCATGACCTCTTACTCATCCCTAGGAAAATTCAGAGAGGCAAGTGTCACAAGAGAAGTTTCTGGAAGATTCCATGATCATCCACCTTGCAAACTGTCTCTGCCATTTGTCTACTCTCGCCCATTGCACCCTACAGAAGGGATTTTTAGTATGCATCGCAATTTTCCATGTGGCAAGTGAGATGCATTGCACCCTTAGCACTGCGCAGTCTGTATGGTCCAGTTTTGACTAGTTCTGAGCAGTTTTCCATGGAGAACTTCTGGGAGATTATGTAATCAACTGACCTTGTTCCTTTAGGATGTGAAACAACACTTTTAGGGACTCAAAAGCCCTTGGTTTATGGACATATATGATTTGGGTTCAAGTTCCCAAATATGTCTATAACAGTTGCCCTAAATCATGAGGTCGTAAATATTTTTGATGTCGGGTGAAATGCTTTATCATGAGGATCCGAGTTTCTTCGAACTGGAAGGTGACCTGTAATAAGATACAATACAATACATTATCTTCATAAGATTTCATGATCTAGCTAAGGTGGGCATTGCCATGCTCAACTTTATAAATTCATTTTCATGTACATAGGACAGACAACCGTCTGTGTGGCAGATTGATGATTCTGATAGAGCCATCATCCTTTGATTTGGATGATCATTTGTGTAGCAATGATGTACATTTGATGTCTTTATTTTCCTAAATATATCGTAGCCTGGATGGATGAAACTAGATCCAAGATCTTCAAACTCATTTAATCTTCGCTCGAAGTACAAGTCGATCCCTGTGAAAAGATGTTCTGGAGTCGAACATGGAAAGACATCACCTGATTACCAACCAATGCTGTAAGATGTTAACAGGCACGAGAGGAATCACCGATAATGATGATGACCCTCAAGGTATGACAGTACAATTCACGTGGTGTGAAAATGGGATTGGCATCGAACACCATGCAAAATCTTTCAGTCGAAGGCCATTGATGTAAACCTGTCACCGGAAGTGAGAAACTTGCCATTGAGGCATGCAAGCTTCAAAGTATTGAAAGGGTTGTTCCTAGATCGACTTCTTGGATAATGAACTGATGTCGACAAGAAGTGACCTGTCGTAGGAGGGCATTATTGAATCCCACATCTACAACACTGAATGGAGCAAATGATTTTTTGGAGGTGAAAACGATCTGATGATACAAGGTTCAGGGTGGCAGTCATGAAATAATGAAGCGTGAAGGTATTGCAGCAGATGAGACACAAGCTGGGTTAGTGAATTCTCTGAGCAACTTCTCTTGAACATATCGACGACACTTAAGTGGATTGGTAGTGTTAACACCAAAAATGGATGGTATGGTGGACCAATGGTAATATGACCGGTGAACGGAATAACCCAACCCGACTCAACCATGGTGATGGAGTGAAAGTGTCATGTTCAAGAGCGACTTGCTACCAATAAAGTTTCTTCAAGTTTTCTTCCCAGTTTTTCCCAAGTCATTGTTGACCATTACCTCTTTATTTTTGTCAAGCTTGAGGAGGATAACATATTCTTGTTTTATAATTTTCCCTTTGGGCAAACCCGTCGCTATGTTTTAATGAGTCTAGTGACAGTGAAACTTGTTCTTGTTTGTATGGACAAGTTTGTCGCTATTGGTTTTAACGAGTTTAATGACAAATATAACTTAGTCCTTTTTCAATTTTAGAGATTCTGAAAAGGGACGGAAAGGAAAATCTAGTAATCCTTTTTCGTCATATAATCCATTAAGTCCAAAAAAGTATAAAATAATAAGAAAGGGATGAATTTTCGATAGTTTTAATGAGCCAAACAAGACAAGCACTCGATATTTTTGTGTAATGATCCCTTAGGTCCAAAAAGACTAAAATCTAGAGGAGGGATAACACTTCCGATCATTTTAACGAGTTGGAGAGGCCAATTTCTCGGTAATCTTTTCATATTTTACGAGTGAGATGAAAAGAGCTTAAAGGAGACTCATTTTTTGAGGAACGAGTGATATTTTTAGGTAGCAGCTGGTTCTAGGTAAGGTTTGGAACTTTCAAATCATGGTAGTGTCAAGAGGATGGCTAACAGAATCACTCATCATAGTTGTTCCTCAAAAGGGTAAACAATCAAATGGAGGCGTATAATTAGCTAAAGCAGAGTGGAGGTGATGATAAGAACACGACCAAGGCTCAAAAGCTGATGATAATGCATTCGAAATGGTTATTTACTAGAGGTGGGTTCATTTTTTAATGAGCTTAACTCTGGTGGAACATATGCTCATTGCTAGTTTTAATTTTTAATGAGCTTGAGCTTTGCGTAAAACTGCTCATGCCAGTCGTATAATAAGGATGTCTCATCGATAGGTTCATTTTTTAGGAAGCTTGCACCATTCGAAACTTTGCTCCGTTGCCTTTCGTATGCAAGCTAGGAACGACCAAATAATGTCCTAGGGGTTAATTAACTACTAAGGTTAGGTAGGAAAATTATTCCTTTACTTTTCCGGCACCATTTGGCCCCTGCAAAGGTGAATGGTTGATCCAACCAATCACCTAACTTAACCAGTTGAAGTTAGCAAAACTATGGAGTTAGCATTATTCTAGTTACTTTTCACTTGCGTACAAAAGGTTTGCATGCCCCCAAGTATAGCGAAGTAGAGTTTCCAGGTTACCATATGAAAGTTCTTGCATTTGCAATATTGCTCCATCTGCATTGCAGACAAAATACTTCCTTGGCGACGTCTATCGAAATAGACAAAGGTGAATGGTGCAGTCGCCTCCACTCACATAACTTTTGATGAGGGAATCTTATTCCAGTATAATCCCATTTTCATAAATGGAAGGGTGTGTCAGATTAGTCATATATCCGTTGTGGAAACCTACCCTATACCCAAATTTTTCCTATCGAGGCAGACTAGGGTGCATGCCCCCTGGGTTTCAGTCATAATCACCGAATTACTCGGGCTCATCAGGTGGACGGACTAGAGATTGATGAGATGTTCTTTGCATGAAAAGACCAGTTAGGGATGGCATTTGACTATTAGCTATGTGTGAGCCGGTGAATGAAAGCTGGTCTACGAGCTGGACCATTCTGCTTTCATGCGGAAAACACATTACTCAAAAGAGTGAGGAGACAATGGCTCCCATGCTATAAATGTAGTCACATCCAAGGAGTAGATTGTAATCTAAAGGTCCTTGGACTACCATTATGTTCAGATAAATGGTTTTCCCTCTCAAATTTATAGGTAAATTTGGAAGGATCCCTAACGGTCAACTGGTTCCTTTGTCGAAGCCTGTCAAATTTCACATCTCAGGCAGAAGTGATGGCAAACTAATCGCTTTCCAAGCAATTGAGGAAAGGATACTAAGAAAAGCCCCTTCATCTATGATAGTACTAGCCATGACCATTCTATAAGATTTTACTATGATTTAGAATGGTACAGTAGATGGTAGACGGGGTCTGCCTAGTAGATTCATATCAAAGGAAATGACTAGGTTGCTTGGAGGTGGGACCAAATAAACGGTCAGATACGACTCTGATGAACTTCCTTCCTGCAGTAAAGGAACGGGTAGATTTCCCACATATCCATCAGAGTCTGTGTTTACGAAAAGAATTTGAACGATTTCATTCTCATTCTCTTCGATGAGAGTATCATATGAAGATGGACCTTCTAAAGACAAAACTGGGTCGACTGCTGTCTCAACTTGTTGATTTTGGTCCGGTGTGTACTCAGAGGGTTTATCTTCAATGATAGATGCTTTGACCGACCACAAAGGTGTGTCAGTCAGATTTTCAACTAGTGATGGACTCGGCAAGAGTTTTTTGTATCCAGGAGGAAGCCGTAGCGGTGAAGCAGGACGGTTATCCAAGACTCTTTTAGCTTCATCTAGGAAGGGACAACGGTGGATGGCATGATTGCCTTCACATAGTCTACAAGGAAATTTATATTTTCCTTTCTATCTAGAGACTTCGTTTTCACCAGTTGACGGTGTACTTTCAACATGATCTTCAAAGGTTGAGGACACCGGATTGTGCAAGCGGGGAGACCAGTCCCTTAAGATCCGTGGGATGCAAGGACAATCTTGATGATAGTGGTCCCATTTGCAAACGACACATTGAGATTTAGGTTTGGATGGTGCAGTGTGCGGATTTTCGCTAGACAATGCATGGTTGCCTCTTTTTGCCTATGGCTCCTTCTTCTTCTTCTCCTTCCCTTTCTTCTTCTTCTCAGTTACTTGGTTTTTAGTTTTGCCAGCTTCACCAAGTGAAGAGGAAGAAGGAGAGGGAGAAACAAACGAAGTAGAAGGTTGGGGGTAACTCTATTATCATCTAGTTGCTGATTTGATTGCTCAGGAATCACGGTGCTTTGAACGATAGAGGTTGAGAAGAGCCATACTGGCAGACCAATTGTCAGTCCTGGAAGGGATAATGTGGCCATATGAGGTGCACCAACATCCTCCCAAGAGGAGAAAGGACTAGGATTTCCCCCAAGGGGAAATCCTTGGTTGGTGGACTCCATTTTCTCAACCTAAGACCAACAAGGGAATAGTGACGTTATTCCGATTAAAATAAATTTTATGATGCTTTGACACAAATTTCTTTTTCAATTTTTAAGAGTCGAGAAAAAGCTAGAGATGGCTCTAGTCACCTTCGATTTTTAATGAGCCTGAAGTGACAAGTGCTCAGGTGGACCTTTTCCTTTAAGGAGTCTGAAAAGGAATGAAAGAGACTACTCTGGAAATCTAGATAGATGGATTACCAAACCAATCACAAAACTGCAGAATACTTTTTACGCTATGACAGTCAATCTTCCCAAATGTTGTGTTCAGTGCATTGCAATCGATAGGGTGGTAGACATGGCTTCCTAAGGATAAAGGATATAGCCTATTGTGGTCTCCCATTATATACTCGATGGTACATGGGAGCACAAGTCCATACTAGCACTTGTCATCTCAAAGAGGAGGAATCACCCAACCTACGATGAAAATGATAGTTACCAAGCTTTATGACATCGGAATACGTCTCTAGACTAGACTTCTAAATGTTGTGCATTAGGTTCCAAAGCGTTTTTATGTTCATTGAATTTATTTTACAATTGATATTTCTTAAGAAGTTTTCCTTTAAGGTTCGCCGCGTGATGTAGATATACAATTCCTAAAATGCAATCCAAGGCAGTTGTTTATTCTTCTTTTTGCAATGAAAATCCTAGCTACTAAGGAAAGAGAAACGAGATTCTTTCAACATAGAGTAGAGAGCACACACTAGATGCACTATCCTAAATCAAAATCAATAAGCAGTCTAAATGCAAATGCACATGCATGTATTTTTTCCGCTTTCTTAATGTGTGAATGACAAAAAGAATGCTAAGTACAAATCTGAATTATCTTTTCAAAGCAACAATACTAACAATTTTCTCTTCAAAAGACGAAAGGAAGACAATGACGACACTTTGCGATTTTGAATTGAAAACTACTTTCCACACTTGAAATATTATTAATTCAAATAAAATACAAGAGTAACAGTGTAATCAACCATCAAGAAGAATAGGATTCTTTTCTTTCATTGAAAATGACACTTGCAACACTTCCAAATCAAAAGACGACGGTTCGATTAAGCTACTTCTTTGTAAAGGAGAACTGTAAATGGCGAACAATACATAAAAACATTCACAATTCTTTGTACAATGGAGGCTGAATAATGCAAAGGAAGGGAGTTTCCACAATGGTATATTGATCACAGACAACAAAACTCATGAATAAAGCTGAAGAGAGTGAAGAAAAAAACCAAAATATGGAGGCAGAAACAGTCTTATCTGATCATCGCACCTATAACATAGGGAAACAGGGATGCATCTCACCTATTGCACACAGGAGGTGCGATGCATCTAGATTGCCAAGAGCAGAAGGTGTGATGGTCCAGGGATGAGACTTAAACTTGGTTTTTGGTCATAGTTTGCAGCTTAGCTCAGGGATTTAGGTCGATCTAATGATAGTCAATAAATACAAATCATAGGGGCTGATCTAATGAGGTTACTTGAGCCACTGCCAAGGCAATTAGGATGTTTGCAAATCAATTGTTCAGTTTATAAAAAAAACCTGGAGATGGACTGAAGCAACATTGATCTACTTTTCACTTTCATAGCAAATGCAGTTCGAAGGCTAGCTCGCTTAACTTCAAGCTCCGTCTGTAGTTTATAAAGAAAACAAGCTATTCGCTCCCTAGTGGAGTCGCCATTTTGTTATCGGGAAATCTAGTGTCCATTCAGAGTTGCTAGTCCCACTAAGATGGGTAGCTATCTTAGAAACAAACAAACTAAAGTTACTTTCATTTTCCTTTATGAGAAGTAGATGGGAGAGAAGCAGAGAGTACCAACCTCAATCTTTCGCTTGGCTCCTTGCTTATTTCCTCTGCCCTCTGACAGATCTTTGCCACTCCTTCCTCACTTACCCTGCTTCAAAGAGAACCTATAAAGTCAAAGCAACATGATACCGTCAAAGAACAGAGATCTATGATCATAAAAAATATAGGACCAGATATATATTGACCACACAAATGCATATATCAACTCAAACATACAAGAATGTGGAGGAAAACTCGAATAGCTTTATTGATAGAAAGAGTAGAAGAGAGGATTACAACCCAATGATCTGACCCAACATCATCCTCCCAACATGAAAGCCCTTCTTCACATCATGACAAGCTTAGATCACCCAACACTATGATGTTCCACCAAGAAACCAACAACACTTCCTTACAAGATACAAGATTCTAGCCTCTGGATCTCTGGGATGAGGGATCCATATATAGATGTTT
>APFE030931189.1:0-15265 GCA_000404065.3 Pinus taeda | reverse complement strand
GTAAATAAGTGGAGGTCGCCTTTAAGATATTTTCTGACCGTGTAGAGATGAAAAGATCATCGGGCCCTTGTTGTTTTAGGATTGTTAACGATTACGAAATGACGTGATTTCAGTCACTTTTTTACTTTTTCAGGTCGAAGTCACTAATCATGAAAAGTACTCCTCGATCGTAATGGTCGGGCGGTTCTTTCGAGTATTATTTTATACTTTTTCGGGCTCGAGAGACACAACTTTATGAAAAAGGACACCCCTGGAGTTTACTTTTCTGCTGTCTTTTCAATCTCTCTAAACATGAAAAGGCACTGAGTTCTCCCTTTGTCAGACTCGTTAAAACTTGATGACATTGGATTCCGTCGAAATGACGTTTTACAAGCATATGCTATCCCCTTCAAGCTTGTTAATAAAAATAATTGGGGTACTCGCCAGAATGGTGGGGAAAATGGAACTAGAATCATTGTCGTGTTGGCAGTATGTCACTCTTGAACATGGCACTTGTCTGCATTCATTTCTGGGTAGGGACATCTCATCTCGTGTTTCACTTGCCTCCGTGGGTTTGGGTGATCCTGTTTGACCTCTTATCTGCTCTTTGCCTTGTCACCATGACCTTTGATTGATTGATGTCAAATACTGCCAAGTCCCCTGTCATGCCACCGATATGTTCAAGAGAAGTTGACCTTTGCAAAATATCAACCTCCCTCTGATAACTCATATAATCCTGATTCACAAAAACATTATCTTCCTTTGTCTCGTGTCGATGATGTGGGAACCGTTCGTGCTACCCCTCTCCCTCATCTTGGAGGACTCATTCCGGGACCTATGAGAAGTGACATGACCTAAAAACACTTGCATTGCATTCCTCTGAACATGAGCTTTGTTTTCCCTGAAGACATCTCTCGTTGAAAAAACCTAAAAACAACTCTTTTTCCAATGGTGCGGTCCCATAGTTCATCCCTCATGCCAAAGGGGCAAATCCTCCAAAGAGGGCGCGCCAGTTGGCGCTCTGTCATAGAGTCGCACCCATGCCAACCATATTCAGATGTGTTTTCTTACAAATAAATGACGGAAGTTTCGTCCTAACAAATTCTTGGACTGCTATCTATCTTGAGTTGGGTGGTTCAACTACAGATTTCCATAGAGATGAAGTGGTTTGCCACCTCTCATGGAAGCTTCCTTGATGATATCTCCAATCCCATGATTATTGGTTATGATACCAACTCCCCTTCATCTATAAGAGCTTGCCCATTTCCTTTGCAAGCTAGTTCCAGAGTTTCAGAATTCCCAAATTCCTAAGAGCTTCATGCTGTAAGAGCCTTCTTGATTCCCTTAAGGCCAAATCCAAGCAAGGAGACTATTGTCCATGATCCAAAGAGAGAGGCTTGTCCTTATTCCCGACAAGCTTTATGAGACATGTGCTGTTGACTACCTGCTAAAGGAGAATCCAGCGTCAGAACATTGGTTGTACTCCCCTTTGATTAATTATTAATGAACGACTATTGGTTATGGTTCCACTCTTGTTATTATTTATGATGATGAGTTATGTCTTTTCTGACTGACATATAGTTGCGTATACTGGATTTTATGCTTGCGTTTGTATTGTTTCTTGTATGTGTAGGTGTCCATTCATGAAGATCGTGAGGATTGTGATCTGCCGGAGCAGAGGAACGAGAGCATCACCTCTCCTACAAACGATAGCGTTGGAATCCAGGTAGGCCTTTATCGCCGGCCTATTTATTTGTAATTAGGAACTTGTGCTATAGCGTTTGATGATTGTTGCTTGACCCGGTCTGGGCTAGTAGGGATCGCCTCTATCTGCAGAGAGGATTTACCTCTTCAACACAGCCCATGCATGCAAGTCAAGTTTTCTCAATCTCGAGTAGAATCAGTTGACTTGAATGCACATGCAATAGCTTGCTTGACTGAGGGATATTTTTTGCATAATTTTTGGGAGGAGGCTGTGCTGGCTTTCCAAAGGGGCTGCACAATTTCTGGGAGGAGCAACTGACTGCTATCCAGAATTATGCAATTTCTGGGTTGAGCTGTCCTATTGGGCTAGATTGTGTAGTTTTCACTGGGAAGGTTGTTTGATAGGATTGTGTAGTTTTTGACCCCAACAAGCTACCAGTCAAATTTGTGTAATTTTTGGAGGGAAGATTGGTTCCCCTTTAGAATTGTGAAATTTCCTGAGGAAGTTGGTTAGCCAGCAACTGGACCAAGTTTGGGGAAGCAACCTATGAGGGGAGTGAATCAAGCTGTCATGCACAGGCTGGCAAGCTACTAGAAAACCAATGAAGCTCATGTACTTGATAGTGAAAGAGATGTTGTTGAGGATGGTTGGTAGGAAGGCTCCAAAATGAAGCTAAGAAAAATTTTTGGAGGGTGCTTGTCGCCACTACAGCAGCATACAAAGATTGAATTTTTAGTGTGTATAGTTATGAAGTAATACATATGGAAATACTTGGACATATTGCATGCTTGTAGGCAGAGAATAGTCTACTATTAGATATGAAATACAATTGTTATTATAATTGAAAGTTTCTAGTGATGGATTTTGTATCTAGTAAAATAGTTTATTGCATGGTTGGAGGTATTGGTGATGTTTCCAGACATCAAGCCATCCATATGAAGACAAGTGTGGATGGTAAAATGTTGAACAAGAGCTTAGTGAAGGGTTTTGATGAGATTCTACAATATACCAATGAATTAGGTAGCAACAATTAAATTGATAACAATCGTGCAAGTATGAATTTGCTTGTTTACGATTTATAAAATATCAAATGAAGTTGAGATAATAGTTTCCTCAGTCAAAATTTAGTATTTGAAGTGATATGCATTATGAGAATGAGATTTTTCTAGACGTTTTTATGGTAGAGAGCCTTAGACATATAAATACTATTTAATGTTTGAATAAAATCATGTGAAATTTAATGGCATGATATGTTATATTGGTTATGATTTCTTAACCAAGGTAGCTAGGGGATATACGCCTATTGTAGAAAATGGATGCCAATAAAGATAGCCATATAGGAGGTCGTGATGTGGTTAGATATGTAAGGGCTATCGATATATGCAAGTTCTTAATGGTCTTCCCATTTATAATGGATGTTTGGATTGCAACCTCTTTGTCAACACTAAAGAGAAAGAAATGATTATATTCTTGTTGTTGTACATGAGTTGAAGAGGAAGGTATCCAAATGATTGAATGAGTACTAGGAATAGGCTAGATGATATATCAAGGAATTGGCTATATCTTCCAATTCTCGTGGTTGAATGCATGATATAAACATATGGTATTTGGGGATCATTGTAAGGATGCATTAAGTGGATGTGGCCTTGGGTATTGACACATTATTTTTTTGGTAGCATAATTGATTTCATTATGGAAAAGCTAGGTGTGTTGATATTGCATAAATAATGAAATATATATTCTTTCTATTTAATGTAGTTAATAGTTAAGTGGTTGAATTATTAACATGTTATAATTCTAAGATCACTTCATGGGATATTGAAATTGTTGCAATAAAATAATGATGTGCATGAAAAGTGACAATTTGTTTATCTATCTGAAAGTTGAAAAGACTATAGGAAGAATATTCTTGGATATGGAAATTATGTAAGCCCATAAGGAAGATCCATAACTACTGTTGCGAGAGCCAAACATTAAGAGGGGTCTCATGTAATGTACCCAACCATCCCTTAGCTAGGTCACACTACTATTAGATAGGCCCTAATAATCTAAATGATGGAATTTCTCATATATTCTGCCACTGTATGTAGCATATACATAACCAATATAATAATCTAAATGAGAGAAACAAATATAAAACATGAGAGCATGTACATATGGAAGAAACATAACATAACATAACATAACATCATGGAATTCAACAAAATTATAGAGAAAAAGTACTCATCTTTTACAATTCCACCCATTGACTATAGACTCAAAACGTTCCTTCTAGCCATAGACTCCACTGCTTTAGTGCTCTCAATAGTGGGTCACCCTTGAGATTGGGCTATGAATCCACATGGGCAAAGGCTTACCTAAATTTGGATATGGTACATAACCAACACAAAACATGGTCAAAGTTAAGTTACCAAACTCCAAAAGTACTCCGACCTACAATTTCTCATCCCCAATCAACCTACACAACCAAAAGTAGTTCACCCCTTTCTCTATAATTACAATACTATACTTTTAGTACATTTGTCTATGCCACTATCCTTTTAAGGCTTCCAACTTAGGTTGACTAGGGAGTCTCAGATCCCTCTAGTTTCTAGGATTTCCAGTTTCCCTTCAAGGACTTCAGGTTCCCTTGAGGCTCGACATTGGTATATATATCCCTACAATTTCCCTTTCACATATTTCCTCTAGGAAATCTAGAGAGAAGTGAACTCATACCTAGAACCACTTAGGATCCTTAGGATACAGTAGCTAGACACATTTCTCTTCTTGGAGAAAACATAACAATCACACTCGAAAAATACCTTCATTTGGATGGTAGATGGGTAGTTATATATATACATGGTTCCCTTTGACACATGACACCCATCTAGGGCCCTATTTTCCATTTTTAAACCTTAGGATAAAAGCATCCTTATAGTTTTACAGAATTATATATAATAACGTGTTTTAACATTAACTCATTTGCCTTTATAGGTTAGGTTAATAATTAATAATAAAATAATAATTTGTTGACCTAACCCACTTGCTAAGTCCCTCTAGCTCCCTCATCTTCCCTTTTGTGGAGTCTTGGCTCTCTATACTCTTTTTGTCCCATAGTTAGTAGTTACATTATTACTTTATCAATATGAGTATGCTTACATATTACATCTGCTAGGCTCAATGGCATATTTGCACATAGGCTCTTCAACCTAAACCACATAGGAACTTTGGACTCAATACATATCTTTGTAAATTGGGCCACAAGCCCAACACACTTATAAATACCAACACTCAGGCCTCAACATAATCTGGCTCGCCGGCCTAAGTATATTTCATACACATACACTTACAATTTGGAGATCAAGCATGGGATATCACATCTCATGCTTGGGAATTTTGGTTTCCTATATGAAACATATTTGGAATTTAATAAGTTAAACTATTGTGATGATATCTCATGATGATTGTATGTGTGTGATATAGGTGAGACAATGGCTATTGAAGTTGGAAAGCTCAGGAAGGACATTTTTATGACATTGGAACCTTATGATTTCCATAAATTATACACTACTAGTGAATTTTTGGTGGTAAGTTGGTGCTCTCTTTGTGCAAAGCCTTGACAAGATGGATGGTCTGAGGGACTGTGTAGTAGTGAAGGGGATGCTTGAGCTTGGAAGGTAAGTATAGCGAGGGAGATTCAACTTAAAAATGCACATGACATGGTGATTAGAATTATGAAGGTGTGTCATAGGTTAAATTCTTGCCCGTGGTAGCTTTATGAACCATATTAATAGCCATACAAATAAGCATTGATTTATGATTACAACTTGATTTTGAACAAGTGTTACATTTCTATTTGATCACTCTTATGGTTAAGATAATTTTTATAATGACTAATAACATGTATATTTTCTTGACGGATGCAATAGGAACAATTAAAGGAATCAAGGCATGAATTTAGCACTTGGAAAAAAGAGCACCAGAAAGAAACATAATTCAAGGATAAATACTTGGAATAAGTAATGTCTAGTGGACTTGTTACAACTTAGAAGAAAACAAAATGGGATCTAGAAGATGCAATACAAAAGGAACGCCCACAATTATTTTGAAAATTTGGAGATTTTGTTATTGCAATAGGAATTCCTAGGGCCGCATATCTAAGATTTCCTTCCCAAACTATCATGGAGTCTAGAAGGGGAGGGGTCAACTTGAGGGACTATGGTGTAGAGAAGGGGGAACACTTCCTTTGGATGTGCAAGTTGAGGGGAATTACAGATTGTTGATTGGAGTTGTTGTAGGTGTCGATAAACTTTGAAATTGTTGGAACTAGAGTTCTTGGAGCTACAATTTTGAGACATATTAGCCTAGTTATGTCAGAACCCTAGAGGGGATGAAGATTTTTTGAGGGATTTCAATGTAGAGAAACAATCTCATTCGTTTGGTTGTGTAGACTAAGGGGAATAGGATATTGTTGGTTGGAACTCCTATAGGATTCAACAAATTCTAAAAGTACAATAGTTGGAGTTCATGAAGCTATAATTATAAGAATTCCTAGTCGGTTTGTGTTGGAGCCCTATGAAGGAAGTGGTACAACCTAAGAGACTACAAAATAGAGTGGGGGGAACACTTCCCTAGGTTGTACAAACTAAGGGAAAAGAGATATTGTTGGTTGGAATTGTTGCAAGAGATAATTAAATTGTGAAATCATTATTTGTGTTTTGGATTGGAGATCCTATATAGATTAAGGGCTAGAGAGACTAGCATTGTATTATGTATGCACACCTATATAATATTGTGCACTACGGATAGTGCAAAAATAAAGGTGAGAGGATTGTAACATTGCTAGTTTTAATCCTCATAAATTATGATGTAATTGTGCTAATATGATTTAGGTTGGTGAGACAATATCTTGTAGGACAAAGCCTGTATTGATTGATATCACCAATGGATGAGCTATGTAAATGTTTTACATTTAAATTACAAATGAAATAAATAATAGGCAATGATACGGGAGGGATGGTAATTTGGGGACCCTATGATTCCACTAGAGCGTGGGCTAAAGGGGGTCTAAGAGGTTCCACATGCATTTTTTTTTTTGTAAGCTGGGTGGTGCCAAATTCTATTAACAAAACAGAAACATTACATAGTTAGGGGTCTCAACCCGCCCCGAAGGGAAACCGACTATATTGACCACCGGTAGTTTTTCAGAGCTGCCCAAAAATAAAATACTTTAAACTTGTCTTTCCATGCCTTATACACTGTATCTATACTCCTATTACTACCTACAGACATCTGCATATATATATATATATATATATAAACATAAAGGCCAAACATGGCTAAAAACATAGACAAAAATGACAGTTCCTTCATTCATCATGGACATGCCTGAAATTATTGGTTCTCTGGATTCCCTTTCTGCTGTTTCTCCTTCTTGACCAGCACCCCGCTTGCCTCCAGTTGCTGCTGCAGGTCTTCCAGGCTTTTATCTTGCATCAACATAGTGATTATTATGTTCTTCAATTCTTTCTTTAAATTCGGGATGCCCTGAGACAGTTCAGCCATCTCCACTGCTACCTGTTCCATGGCTTTTGCCATGAGCCTTTTCATAACCCAATACAGATGAAGGGACTGCTTATAGAGCGTCATTCTTCCTATGGTGTGCCTAGGGTGGTTCCACATGCATATTAATCTAAGTTATTGTATTATTAATGTTTACCTCCTTTGAATTATCTACGTGAGCATTAAATGCATGTAACAGTGGATGGTGGGAAAAGCCACCTTACTGATTTGTAAAAGCATGGGTTGAGTACAACCACCTCTTTTGGGAAGTGTGAAAGTCAAATTTACATGAAATAAAAGCAAATTTGAATATAAATTTTAGGGAGTTTTGAAAATATATTTTTAGATAATAGAAGGAAAGTTGGGTGTTGGAAAATAAAACCGAACATGTGTGGAAAAAACTGTATGGGGGATGATTTTATGCTAAGAATTAGGCTATTTTCTTGTGATAAATATCCTGTGTCCCAGTAAGTGTTAAGTTGTGTACTTGTAAGTATTTCCTATTGAGGAAATGGCCCAGGATCCTTGAGAAGGCTATTGTGAACACTCCGAGAATATATGAGAATTACTAGAGTCCCTAGCTAAGTGATTTCCTAGGTGATTGTGCATTGGATCCCCTGAAATAAGTGGGATAGTTTGAGGGACTGCATGGTAGAGAAGCGGATATTATTCTTGGGTCGTGCAAGTTGATGGGAAAGAGAAATTATGGATTAGAATTGTCATTGGACTGACAATATGAGGTTTGGGCTACTGTTTGTGGACAATGACAACCAAGAGAGCTAGACCTTGTTGTTGAGTCATAGGCCAAACACGAGGGTGGCATGTAGTTCAGAGAAATAGAACAACAAGCCTATGGTTAGGATGAACATCCCTTGTCTGTAACCAATTGGTTCTTCCATTGTAACATAAGTTTTTTGTTATATTTTATTATGTTAATTTTGTTGTATAAATGTCTAGATGAATACTGTTGTGTTGCTTGAAAAAGATGCATTCATAAATTTTAAAATTTTCATTTGATGCATGAGCATGTCTGGGAATATTTCTTGCATAAATTTTGTTTACATTAAATCATTTTATTTGGTTTTTAGTAGGTGGGTACTCTACATATTTGGGGAAAAAGTTTACCTATTTTATTGCTGAAAATAAAATTTAGAGGAATATATTGAAGTGAAAAAGAATGATTATTATCGGGGCCCTTAGAGAATTTAATAACCCAAACAAAGTTAAAAATTTTAATTCTTTCCTTTAACATTTGGGAGTGGGGGATCCTTAAAAAATCACCCTAAACCATCTAGTAAACTTTCACAAGCCATATATTTTGTTAATCCAAGAAAGTATGATTAATGGGGAGAATTCAAAGCACATTTTTTCTTCCATACTAATTTTTTTTTCCTTTCTTGCATTTCATGTGGTAAATAAATGTGGGGGCTTAGTAACATGTCACAATTGGGCTTTCACTTTAGAAAATTCAAGATGAAATTTTGATAGATATATTTTCTCAGAAGATGGGAATGCCTTTTTCACTCAGTATTGTTTATGGCCCTTCTCTTGAAAGACAACCATTTTAGGAGGCTTTATTTGAGTTTCAAGTTCTAGATAAAACAATATGTAATATTTGGAGGTGACTCCAATTTTCTAATGCCCCATTTAAATCTTATCCTACAAATTTTGTTAATGTTTACATTATCTAAAAATATTGAGAAATATAGGTCTAATATAAAATTCATGATTTCCATTATTTAAATTCTCCACTTACCTTCTCAAATTGAATATTGGGTAGAATTTGGTCTCTTACAATTTATTTCAAAATGCATGTATTCATTTCACATTACCCAACATGTCCCTACATTTTATTAAGGAGAAGACATGTCTCTCATGTTATACATATTCACATTCCCTAATGCACCCTCACATTATTAGGGAGAAGAATAGTCCTCTCCATATTAATCAATAATTATAATTTCATTTCCATACCCAATGTACCCTCACATATTAATAAGGAAGTAGACATGGTCCTCTCCATGTAAATTAACATCTCACATTCCAAATGTACTCTAGCTTACTTGGAGAGAGAAGTCAAATATAGGGATGGAGTGAAAGTGATGACATTAATGAGAGGTGGTTGAGATGGAGAAGGGAAGGAGGGTATAAAAAGGGAAGGGGGAAGGGAGAAAAGGGGGAAGTTTTTGGGAGGTTTTGCTTATGATGGTGGGGGGTTGGTTGTGATTGTTTTGGACTTGTTATGATTTTGGGCAGACCTTGGAAACCTATGGGGGTTTCTTGGGTTTGAGAGGAGGAAAGTATTGTATCTGGTTTTTCACGTTCTTCTTGAGGACACACTATATCTGGTTGGACTTGGGCACGGAGGGCTAGGGAACCTGTGGAGGTTTCCTGGGCTAGGAATTTGTTTCCTAGTTGGCTGGGAGGTAAATCAGGTTGGGTTGGTGAGAAGGAGCATTCAGCTGGAGCTATAAGACAAAGGTATCATCATCAACCGCCGGAACATGAGCGTTCAGCTGGAGCTATAAGACAAAGGTATCATCATCAACCGCTGGAACATGAGCGTTCAGCTGGAGCTATAAGACAAAGGTATCATCATCAACCGCCGGAACATGTATTTTTCCATGGGCTACTCTTGTTAAGTTGATATCAATGGAATGCTCACCTTAATTTAGGTTGCTTATGATAATATGATAAGATGTTAAATGTTTAAAGCTTTGTGAGAAGGTCAGCAAGCTCCTTTTTATTACTTTTAAATTAACAGGAAAATAGATATGGTAGTGTATAATAGATTGAGGCTCTAATAATTGGAATCGGGTTCTTACACATGGTATCAGAGCTTTGGTTCAAAATCTAGACCCAAATCCCACTAAATAGCTATTCCATAATCAAATTCTTACTAAATAGTTGAAAATCTAAAAAAAAGTTGAATGTCAAAATGTTTCAACAACAGTCCAATGGCTTAGTGCCTCGGGATATGACATAGCTAGTGTTTTGCTTCAACCTAAATGCGCCTGTAAAATACCAGACAGAATAAATAATATTATAGAAATCAAAAAAAAAAATTGGACCATTTTTGTATCGTTCCAACTTTATCGGACATAAGGCTACAAACATTCATAAACCCAACATCGATAACTGTAAATTCTGTGTACAATGAATTGCAAGCCTGCTGTGTACAAGAGGGTAAAACTATATTCAAACCCATTGAGTCGGTAATGCACACCAACTATTCCTTTTTCGCCGAGAAACCATAACTACAGGAGAAATGCAGTGTTGTGTGAAATTTCTGTAAAGTAGAACTGCTATTCTTATTGATGCCGTTACCTCTGATCATAGAAGAGATGTTTCAGTGATCTCCAAACGTCCTTTTTACTGTGTCTGTTAGACACTATTTGTGCAGCATCCTACACAACTTAAAAGTGTTATGCAGGTTGTGTAGTTTGGTCATGTTATGAAATGGGCATAATCTATGCGGTATCAAACACTCCCAAAAAGAAAACAAACAAAAACCCTTTTCTGGTCGTCTAGAGATTGTATAGCATTCCATTGGACTGAAAATACCAAGATTGAACTCCGCCTCATCCACAAGCAAATTTTTTCTTCTTTAAATCACTGAAATTGCGGCTGCTGTTACACAACTAGCATGATTACATTAATTTATGCCAGCATTGTTCACAAGGGTACTAATGAGTATACAAACCAACTTAATTGGCGGTTTGAAGCCACAGTTTGCAACATACCACCGAGGGAGGGAGCAAGCCGAACATGATTTTAACCTAGATCTAGGTCATCGTTACGCAAGCATTCCATATATATGTGAGTATGTGGGGTTGGCTAAACCCCTTTCGACTGGAGAGGGTAAATAACTCCTTTAATATCAGCTTTACAATTATAAGGGCTTTGGCTATGGCACCACAACAAAAGGGCATATTTTTTTACATTGATGAGGGATTTTCTATATGAGAGCTATCTCTGGGATTAGATTTATGGTGTGCTCATAACTGTACATATATGGTAAACGACGGTCGGTGT
The DNA here is from genome assembly GCA_000404065.3 of Pinus taeda. Lineage (NCBI taxonomy): Eukaryota > Viridiplantae > Streptophyta > Pinopsida > Pinales > Pinaceae > Pinus > Pinus taeda. The sequence goes on along the minus strand of APFE030931189.1, from coordinate 4,005 downwards.
ACCCATAGACGTCCATTCTGTCTTTCTTTAAGGGAAACTGCTACTATCTGGACGCTATGGTTTTTGCTTCCTTGCTTAATTGTAATTCATTTTCTTTGGGGTTTCGAACTCCTGACCTCCTCTTGTTGTTGTTGCTGTTGTTGGCTCTGTTGGGACTCAGCAGGAGAGATTGCAGGAGAGATTAAATAGCGCTGGGGATGTTGATGACGGCCATGTCGTTTTTAATGTCGGACCTTCGCAGTGGGTGGGTTTGATCTGCCTGGCTAAATGTAGTGGCTTGCCAGCAGAATGCATTGTGTGGGCTGCATAGTGAGTCGTGATAATTGAATCAAATTTATGTTACTTTTAAACTTATAAATGGAAAGAAAATATATGCTGTTGATGCATTCAATATAGTGACAAAACAACACCTAATGGTTGTAGTAATGGCTACAATGTCAGCTGGATACAAGTGGTGGATAGTGGTCATCGATTTAATTGCCATGTAGGTTAGCCTGACCGTTTCCATGGTGTTTTGGTGTTGCCATGTGGGTGAAGTTTGAAAAAAAAATATGGTCAGGAAAAATGAGCGAGAAAACATTGCCCCAGAACTCAGGTTTGATTCCAATTGTTTAAAAATTCACAGCCCTCTTAAAAATATGAAGGTAATCATGACTTGTAAGCTGATTTTCGGCTTTGAACCAGTTTTTCTGGTGCTTTTTATTTGCCTGTTATGATGTTTTAGGTTACTTTATACCATTAAGCACTATAATCTGCTATTTTTTGAGACTTACATTCTGCTTCGTTGCAGTTTGCTCACCAATACAGTGTTAATGTCAGGTTCTGCTACTGAAAACTGTGATCTCATGACATTCCTTGGGATGTGACATCAAATTTTTATGTTTTCACCCTGAAATTTCTGTTGTTGTTAAAGATTTGTGCTTCCATCGTTAAATTTGAAATTTTTGCTTCAAATTTGTCTTTCTTGTCTTGATAAGGTAAAATTACTTTTAGCCTTAAATTCAGATTCATCTATCTCAAATCCGTTATTTGTTCTCAATTTCTGCTACTTCTTGGCGTGTTATACTATTGAATCTTCTGAACCTTGTTTATCCGTGCTAAAAATTGGTCTCCTTCTCATATGTTGAGTCTATTTATCGCTATACCCTGTTCGGTCCCTTAATTTCTTTAGGGGTAAGCACTTTTTGATTTTTTCACATAGGAAAGGTGCACACTTGCCTCAGTGGGAGACGAAAAGCATTTGTTCAACTAGCTTCTCTTCATTTAATATGCTCTCCTATTGGGAAGGTACATGCTTCTAGCATGGACGTTACTAGGTTGAGTTGAGTCAAGGGTACCCTCCTCATTCTTCTGGCTGTTCTCGAAATGTACATGAACATCGCCATGTTATCTCTGATATTGTCATGGATATCACAATTGCTCATAGCCTTGATGTCTGAGCCAAGCCCAAGATTGAACCTTGTTGATTTTGACACAAACTCAACACTCTCATTGCTATTGGACAAAGACTAAACTGACATTTGAGGATAGGGAATTCAACCTTTGAACAACCAGTTTCGTGGCTGTGTTCCAGTTAAGAAACAAATATCTGACTTAAATTCGACTAGACAGAATTCAAATTCCTTGGCGGCATACTCTTTGTAGGGAGGAGTTAGGACACCTCTAGCTTGGATGATGACCATGAACAAAACAATGAACTACAAGTAATCATGATCGGTCAAACCACTTAGAGAAGCAATTTCAGTTGAGATCGCCATTAGTGACTAAGGACATGATCAATGGTTTGACGACAAGCTCTTATTCCAGTTGCAACTCTACATTCCTCCTTCCTATGGCATTGACGACAACAGAAGCTCTTCTTGCCTTGTCTTATGTGCCCATTTCCTGACTCTCTTTGATGCTCTCCTTCTCCCATTTTGGGGGCATGCAGGTTTTGTGGAGCTCAAATTTGTCTGATAGTGATCCCTCAGATCCTCGAAAATCGACTCAATAGAGACAAAGCCAAATAATATTCAAAAGTTGTTGGAAAACTGAATTAACATTACAAGTTTGGCAAGGCTCTAATTAGTGCGATAGTTATCCTTCAGAGCCCTCGAAATCGATTCAACCAAGACAAAAACAAAAATCATTCAAGAGAGATGCTGCTTTAAATTTGGAACTTACTTCCAATTCAACTTTCAGGAAATTATACATTCCTTTTCAAATTCACGGAAGGTTCAAGTCTCAAGATCCTAAACAAATACAATCATACTCTTGTCAAACTGTTTGATTAGATATTCCAGCTACACTTGTATATCTGAAACACAACTTAGGCTACAACATTTTAATACTACACATTCTGTCGGAGTGCCATTGCACCACTATGGGCAATTGTTAGTATTAAAGCCAACGAAGACTTATGCCTGGACTCCCTCGAAAATTCACATTAGCATAAGGGCTACAATAAAACAACACCTCCACTTCAGCATGATACTTTTGTTTTGTCACATTAACATGAATTTACATCTCAAAAAGATTCTGTGAATGGCATTACTACAGGAAGCATGGCTGAAGGGTATTGAACTTTGTCATTATCATGACAAGCACATCAACTTGCCACACTGCTTGACAGACTGAAGATAAATATATATTAGTTCAGTCATGTGCTAAGTCATCCAAAAAAAAAAAAAACCTTTTTATGCTTCATTCCAATGGCTTTAATTCTAACTAAATAATTAACTCTATTCTATATTCTAGCTGTAATTTTGATGGAAAATCAGGAAAATGTCGTTCTGCTCTTCTACAATTTTCCCCATCTCCTTTTCTTCAATACCAATGGTTTGTTTGGATAGTGAATAACACTTTCTAGTTTATTCATCCATTCTTTAGGATGACATAAATTTTGTTAATAACAATTGAAATCACTGAAGGACTGCTTTCAAGTAGGCTTGGTTCAACTTAATACATAATGGTTGTGTTTATATCACTCAAAATCTTCAAAGGATTACTTTCAAGCATGTGTAGTTGAGTTTGATACATCGCTGGCTTCAAATGTAGTTTCTTTTTTTATTATACATGCACAAGGAGATATTGGTATCTAGAACACACTATCATCCATGCCACCCAGAGATTGTATTGTACTGCTGCCACTATAACCCCTTGGCCTGATATAATAGCCTGCAAATCATACTGGGCAGTTTAGCTAGGATTCGAACTGAGGTGGGTGGCATTAACACCATTAGTCCCAACTACTCGGGCTACCCCTGACGTGCAGTTTCAAATGTAAATTATTCTCATCAAAGATTGGTATTTTATTGGGACACTAAGACAATGTCTACTCAATTGTTATCGTATGAATGATCAAACTTTGGGGTGTATTGCATCATTGCTATGTCAACTTTTCTTGTTCTGGAACTAGTATATATCTTCTATTTTATTGTTATTGCGGATGCATTGTTTTACATACATAGTCTTGTGCTTGGGGGCTGGTGTCTTCTGTCATAACTAAACATCATTAATGTGTTTATTTGACACTAGTTTGACCATTGTATGCTGGAATCTAAACTTTAATTTCATTTACAACACTGCTCTCTTGAAAATTTGGAAAATTTTGACATTGTTTCGAATTTGATTCATATTTGAAATAACACTTGAATGCTCATTAATTGGTATACATCAGGAAGCACTAAGGGAGCATTTCTCTGCTATTTCATCATTTACACAGTCGAACTTGAGGACAAGGGTCTATTGTTTCAACAGGACGAACTGCCATAGGTGCCTTTCTTCTATAATTTGCTCACAGTTACTCGTAGCATGTCTTCAGAACTACTATATAATGACTAGAATATCCCAAGGCTATTCCAGAAAAGTCATGCTAAACACCACAAATGTAACAGTTTCAGCTCAAACCTCAATCATCTAATGTTAAAATAAATTGTTTGATCCTTCTCTCAGACAACACATTGATAACCCTATCCAAATTCACAGATTTAGGACACAGTGATGAAGTCAATGTGTGTTATGTAC
>APFE030931165.1:0-12379 GCA_000404065.3 Pinus taeda | reverse complement strand
GGCGCGTTTCCTGAAACGGAAACGCGCCCGTACGTACGGAAACGAGTTTCCAAGCCGTACGGGCCTCGTTTCCGATTTTTTCACTTGTGTTTTTTAATTTTTTTTTTGCTGATTAATTTCTGATTGGTTGCTGATTGGGTTTAGGGTTTCTAATTAGTTCTAGAATCGATTTTGAAAGCTATATAATAGCAGTGCCTCTCATTGTCTCATCACACTATTCAGCAAGGAGCATTGAGCAAGGGAGATTGGCAGTTGTTTTGAGCATTGAGCAAGGGAGATTGGCAGTTGTTTTGAGCATTGAGCAAGGGAGAGTAGCTGGTGTTTTGAGCATTGAGCAAGGGAGATTTCAGCAGTGGGAGAAAGAGATTTCAGCAGCAAGAGAAGGAGACTTCAGCAAGAGATTTCTGTAGCAGCAGATTTGCCTCAGCTACAGCCATATTTCTCTTCTTTTTTCTAGCATTTCCGGGTAGATTCAGCCACAGATAATTTATTCCGGTAAGCCACATTCATTTCTTAGTTTTTTTCTTACTAATTCTTTAATTTATCTAGGGTTTATACAGCCAAAATTATGAAAAACGTTTTTCTAGGGTTTATTATTTACAGATTTGTTTTTTTAATGTATTTTTGCAGCAATGGCTTCCAGCCAAAGTGTAGCTGCAACCTCAAACCCTAGGGCCAACCCAAGGGCTGAATATTATCCTCTTTGGAGGCATGTGACGAAGCTTCAGAAATGTGCAGGTGGTGGCTCATGGGAATGGCGATGCACTCTTTGCAGCAAGGAGTTCAAGGGCTCCTACCCAAGAGTGAAGGCGCATCTGTTGCATTCAGGAGGACAGGGGATTGTGGGCTGCACAAAAACAGCAGATCCGTTGGTAAGGAGGGCGTATCAAAGAGAGCAAGATGAGGCGGATGGCACTAAGAGGAGGCATGATGAGCATACTCAGGCTACATCTAACGTTGAGCCAAGGATTGTACTTGAAGCAAGAAAGAGGAGAGGTGGTCTGGGTCACAGTGAAGAACATGAACAAGCAACACCCAAACATACCAGAGGCTCAGGGGCATCCCAATCAGTTCAGGATAGCAGGATTGCTAGATTGGTGAATGTGCAAGCAAGAGAAGAAGCTGATTCCAGAGTTGCCAGGTGCATTTATGCATGTGGAATCCCATTCAATGTTGTTCGCTCTCCTTACTGGCAAGATATGTTAAGGGCAGTGAACAAAGCTCCTCAAGGGTACAAGGGGCCCAACTATGAGAAAGTTAGAACCCAGCTTCTCAAAAATGAGAGGGAACTTGTGGAGGACGTTTTATCTCCAATTTGTTCTTCCTGGAGTAGCTCTGGGGTTACCATAGTCTCAGATGGTTGGACAGATATGAGGCACAGACCATTGATAAATATCATTGCCACTTCCCCCAAAGGAGCAATGTTTATCAAGGCAGAAGACTGCTCAGGAGAGGTGAAAGATGCACAGTTCATAGCTGATGTTATTATAAAAGCTATTGAACAAATAGGGGCTAACAGGGTGGTGCAAGTTATCACGGATAATGCACCAGTGTGCAAAGCTGCAGGTTTGATTATTGAGGGGAGGTATGACAACATATTTTGGACACCATGCATTGTCCATAATCTGAATCTGATCTTAGAGGAGATCGACAACAAAGTTTCCTGGATAAAGGAAGTCACAGGGGATGCAAGGGAGATTATCAAATTCATCACCAACCACCACCATTCTCAGGCCATATTTCGAGAGTACTCCAAATTGGAGTTGTTAAAAGTTGCTGAGACAAGATATGCCTCAAACTTCGTGATGTTGCGCCGCCTTGTTGAGGTTAAGCATGCATTAGTTTCTATGGTGGTGAGTCAACTGTGGATTGAGTGGAGACAAGCAGATTCAGAGCGGGGATCTATGGTGCGTAGATTGTGCCTTGATGAGGATTGGTGGAGCAAGGTAGATTTCTTGCTAAAGTTCACAACCCCTGCATTTGAGCTTCTCCGGAGTGCTGACACTGACCAACCTTTCTTGGGAGAGGTATATGATGGCATGGATTCCATGGTTGAGAAAACTATGGAAATCATTTCGCAGGAGTCTCCACAACTTCTGTTTGTTGATGATCATTTTGCTGGTTTGATCAAGAAAATCATTGTTGACAGGTGGAACAATTTCAATACACCATTGCACACTTTAGCACATGCTTTGAACCCCAAATTTTATGATGAGGAGCTTATTGCTAAAGCAATGGGAAGAGGAAGGCACCCCATAAGGATAGAGAGGTGGCTACTGGTGTGAAAAAAGCACTAATGAGAATGTTTCCTTCTCACCTACATAGGGAGGTAAAGGAGGAATTTGCCATGTTTGCTGCAGGAATAGATGATTATTCAGATATATCAGCTTTGGAGGAGAGAAGCACCATGAATCCAGTTAGGTGGTGGATTTGTCATGGAGCAAATGGTGTACATTTGCAAAGCCTTGCCATTCGTATTCTTTCACAAGTGGCAAGCTCTTCATCAGCAGAAAGGAATTGGAGCACTTATGGTTTTATTCATTCTGTGAAGCGCAATAGGTTGGGCTCACAGAAAGCAGAGGATCTTGTTTATGTGCACTCCAACCTTCGCCTTGCATCTCGTAGGGGTCCAGAATACAACAGTGGTCCTTCTAAAGAATGGGATGTGGATGCAGAAAATCCTGATTTGGAGCTCTCTCTTGCTGCCCTGAATATTGAGGAGGATTCTGGAAGTGGAGTTGGTGCATCATCTTCTTCAGCACCACCATCCACTCTTGAGCATTCTGCTGCTTCTATTTTTGATGAGGATTGTCTTTTGTGGCTTGTCTTTTGTTCTTGTCTCTATAGTTCTTGAGACTTGCAGCCTTATAGTCTTTATTGTACTTGCAGCCTCATATACTAATATAAATAAAGGCTGATTTTGGATTTTCCAGTTCCTATATTTTTATTTTCATTATGTGATGACTCATGACTCATGAGTAAATGTGATCATTGTGATGTAAATTTAATCTTAATGTTAAAATGTTTAAGTAAATGTATCATAATTCATTAATGCTTTATAATTTTTAAAATTTTAAATGTTCTTAATATATATATATATATATAAAATATTATTATATATATTCGCGTTTTCCCGTTTCCAAAATTTGGGGAGGTCGCGTTTCGTTTCGCTTCCGCGTTTCGTCTCGTTTCCCCGCTTCCCCGTTTCGTGCAACTTAGGTCTAAACTTAGGAAATTATAATAATTAATGGGTATTAATCTAAAATGTGGGTGAAACTTCTAGAAGAAGACGGAGATCGTGTCCAAATGATCTAAGCCATTGATTAGAATCTAATCTGGGTTGTTGGTTCTCAACTGGAAGATTATAAGGACATTGATGGGCACTCGGAGAACACATCAAATAGAGTACAAAAGATCGAATTTCTGAAGTAGAGCAGCTACCAGTGAGAAATTCGAAGTGAGTTTTTGCAGTGAGGGGTAAGGATAGTTCTGGTTGGAGATTTCTCCTGATCTAGGAATACTCAGTAGAGGAGGCAGAGAGAGATCAGGGAGAGGCACCGCGGAGCCAGAAGAAGATGACGCAGGGCCACGCAAACGTAGCAGAGGCCCTTGAGGAGATCCGAAATTTGTTGGAGGGATAGATTTCTGTAGTTGGAAGCCGAGGTGTGAGACCAAGAGAGCAGAAGCCAAAATCTCAGAGGCAAATCGATCAGCAAGGAGGAGTGACGCAAACCCTAGACAGTGTGACACTAGGTTGTCCCAGTGACTGCGCAGAGGCAGCCAGGGGCTAGTCATTCAGTGGCTGGATCAGCCAGGGTCTCTTGTGATAGTGTGAGGTAATCTCACTTATCTCTCTATCAGTGATATTCTTTGTATTGGATAGCCAACAAGGCATCCAGAGATTGTATTCAGAAATTACTACTGCATAATAATAAAACCCTCAATTGTGGCACCGGTTTTCCCGCATTGGGTCTTTCCGGGGACATTTGTCCAAATATTACTATGTAGATGTGTTGTGTATTTCTTTCTTGTTCAGTTTCTTCTTTCCACATTTTATTTAAATGGTGAAGGTTGCAGTGTATTAGTTTCGGTGTTTATTGTAGGAAACACTAAATAATTTGTTCAGTAATTAACAAATAGAAGAAACATAATTAGTTGTTGTAGTAGAAATTTAGGCTTCCAAATTTTCACATGATATCGAAGCTGCAGGTGAAACAAGAGAACAGTGTCGGAAGAGCCCAGCACTGAAGGAAGAAGGGAAGTCGAAGTGCTGCATAGGCAACAAATCGAATCCCCTGAGGGATTGCGTAGTTCAAGCCACGAGGGCAAGATTTTCGTGGTAAATCTCTCTCTGAGTGAGTCGACAGAGAGGTAGGATTTCCAGATCGAAATTTGTCAGCGGCAGAGGGAGCAGCGGAACAGTAGCTTCAGCGAAAGGGGTTCCTGGTGTGACGTAGTTTTCTGCAGGCAGTTGCTGGGCAGAAAGACGTCAAAAGAAAGGAGAGACACTTGAGGAAATTTCTTCCTCAAAGAATTCCTAGCCAGGGAATTTGAATTCTCGTTTGCTGAGAAGCAGCAGGAGAGAGGAGGAGGTCATTCGACTTTTTCGATTGGAAGAGTTGACAACTAGTGGATTGAGAGATCAGGATAGGTTGGATGGGGCATCCAACTACGTCATCTGGAAGGCAAGGATGTCGTGCCTTATGTTTGAGCATTTTCTCAACATCTACGTCGACAACATGGTAGTTGAGCCCACGAATCCAAATCCACTCAAGAAGTACAACGGATAAATGACGAAGACCAAAAGAATGATCCTCGACAGAGTGAAGGATCATGTAGTCTATCACATCGCTGGTAGAGACACTGCTAAGGAGATATGGGATGCTTTATCGACGCTATACAGGGATCTTCCGAGCAGCGAAAGATGTACTTGGAGCAGAAGATGAGATCCATGCAGATGCGGAAGAGGGAACGCATTGATGGCAGTGTTGGGGTCAACACCTCAAGCTTCCGAGATGGTAAGACTGACCCTGAATTGAGTGTTTGAGGAGTGGCAAGTTTTGTCCAAAACATCCTGGGCAGGGCAACTTTGCCAAACTGGGATGGAATGTGGGAAGCTCTTAAGCAGGAAGAGTTGAGGAGAGATTTGGTCAAGTGTAAACTTGAAGGAAGCAGCAGCAGTGGGTCGAATCCCAAGGAGGAAGAGAATGCAGTCTGCGCATCCAAGGGGCAACAGGAGCAACGGAAGAAGAAGAAAGATGTTTTGAAGATTAAATGCTTCAGGTGTGGTGAATTCAGTCACTACGCTAGATAGTGTCCTCTCAAAAAGAAGGACAAGGATGAGAAGCATGACCCGAAGGTTGCAACCGCGAAGATCGAGAAGGAGTTCACCATGACAACCCAAACATCTCCAGGAGGGAGGTGGGGTGACCTAGAGTTGTAGTTCGAAAGAATTGCAGATGGGCAGGATCCTTAAGGAGCCCACCCCTCAGACCAATTCCTTGCTACGAGAGCCCAGATCAGAAGTAGCAGGATGGACCAGTGTCAGTTGGTGCGGAGGAGTGTCAGAGTGATAGTTGCATTGGCTAGAACCGCCAAAGACTAAGCAGCGCGAAGCAGAGTTGGCAGCAGTGCAATTCGCACAAAACAAAGGTCAGCGACAGTGTAGAGGCTTCAGAGGGTCAACATAGAGCCTAGCAACAGTCAAACTCCAGCAAAGAGATGCATCACATTGAAAACTTGTTCAGTAATTTGGGATGCTTTTCCATTGTTGATGCAGTTGCAACAGCAATTGGAGAAGATTGCAGTCAGATGCAGTGTTGGCAATGGCAGGGCCAGCAACAGCACAGATGCAGAATTTGAGAGGGAGTTGTAGTACAAATGCAGTGTTGGCAGTGGTAGTGTCAACAGCAGTACAGAAGCAGAATTTACGCAGTAGTTGGTGGGCAGCGATGTCAAACATCAGCAGCACAAAGGGAGATGTTACAGAGAAGGGTGATGCTTCAGCAGGTTGCATTACTAGAGCACATTCCTCGCTAAGAGGGAGCGTTGATTTCTGGTAGCATCAGATATGCTCTAAGCCTCAAAATTTTCAGGGAGGCTTAGACACATGCATTCTCCAATACCCAGAAATCGTTTTGGAAAATTCCACCTGAAGGCAGTTTTATTAAAATAATTAATTTTTTTTAATGGGTCTGTAAGTCTAAACTTAGGACATTAAAATAATTAATGGGTATTAATCTAAATTGTGGGTGAAACTTCTAGAAGAAGACGGAGATCAAGTCCAAATGATCTGAGCCATTGATTAGAATCTAATATGGGTCGTTGGTTCTCAAATGGAGGATTATAAGAAGGACATCGATGGGCACTTGGAGAACACATCAAATAGAGTTCAAAAGATCGAATTTCTGAAGTTGAGCAACTGCCAGTGAGAAATTCGAAGTGAGCTTTTGCAGTGAGGACCAAGGATAGTTCCGATTGGAGATTTCTCCTGGTCCGGGAACACTCAGCAAAGGAGGCAGAGAGAGATCAGGGAGAGTCACTGCAAAGCCAGAAGAAGTTGACACAGGGCCACGCAGAGGCAACGCCTTGAGGAGATCTGAAATTTTTTGGAGGGATTAATTTCTGTAGCTGGAAGCTGGGGTGTGAGACCGGGAGCGCAGAAGTCAAAATCTCAAAGGCAAATCAATCAGTTAGGAGTGACGCAGACCCTAGACAGTGTGAAGTTGGGTAACACAATGACAACGCAGAGGCAACCAGGGGCTAGACATTCAGTGGCTAGATCAGCCAAGGTCTCCTGTGATAGTGTGAGGTATCTCACTTATCTCTCTGTCAGTGATATTATCTGTATTGGATAGCCAGCAGGGCATCTAGAGATTGTATTCAAAAATTACTACTGCATAATAATAAAACCCTCAGCTGCTGCACTGGTTTTCCCACATTGGGTTTTTCTGGCGACATTTGTCCAAAAATAATTGTGTAGATGTGTTGTGTATTTCTTTCTTGTTCAATTTCTTGTTTCTGCATTTTATTTAAATACTGAAGGTTGCAGTGTATTAGTTTCGGTGTTTACTGTAGGAAACAGTAAATAATTTGTTCATTAATTAACAAATAGAAGAAACATAATCAATTGCACCAGTAGAAATTTGGGCTTCCAAATTTTCACGGTAGCTAATAATGTGATGAAGAAGCCATCCATAAGTGAGCTAAAACGATGAAATCGTGTTGTAGAAGGGTCGTTGGAGGGCCTCATAGACTCCTCAAGGTGCCATAATGAGAGAGAGGCCTGCATGGATGATAATCAAGGGGGTGGCCCCTTAATCTCTATGTAAATCATCTTGTGGTGCTCCAAAGTGGCTCTAGGGCACAAGTGTTGGTCTCATGGGTCTCATGATGAAAGATGAGCTTGTAAACTGCTCCTAATTGTTAGAAAATTGGAAAACAAAGAAATATTTTCTTATATTGATAATTACTTGTGATATTCTTATATTCTGATTAACTTCTTTATGTTCTTCTTTTATCTTCTTTTCATCAAGCAATCATCAAAGTAAAACATGAAGATCAAGGACACCAGATGTAGGCACTCAACTAGGGCTAAAACCCCTTTATAGTGGTAAACCCATTCAAAACTCTTCCTTCATTAAATTCAAATCAAAATAAGATAGACCAAGACCTTAGACCAACAAACCTTCCTCCTCCACCAAGTTAGCCTTCCAATATGATTCAGCAACCTTCAATATTCTCTTCTTGTCCAGCAACTTCAACCCAGCAACAATCTAGAAATTCAACTTCCCAACTTTAGAACTTCGACCCCCTAGCAATAGAATTTCAGCCCAACAACAGAACAAAAGTTTCGACCCTTCCTGCAGCTTAGCAACTTCACACATGAGAGAGAGAGAGAGAGAGAGAAAGAATTTCGACTTCTTGTTCGTGAAGAGGCTTCCTTCTCCTTTGCTAGCTCTTTTCACCTTCTTCCTTGAATTTCACACTTTTTACTGCCCCCAACAATTGCAGATCGAACTTGGTGAGAGAGTGCTCCAAATGAGGTCGAGTTTCCGCCTTTATATGGTATTTTTTGCCCCTTAATTAGGCCAACTTATCCAATTTGAGGCCAACTTGGTGGAGAAGGCCTAATTGACCTATTTTACATTAAAATAATTTTTTTCTCGACAAATAAACCCCAAGAAGGGACTTTTACAATATGGCATGGACAAGGGTCCATGAGGTCTTGGATAGACGATGATTTTGTGCTTTGTTAAGGTACTCATTGATGTGAAGTCATCAGTTCAATTCCCTACCCCAATCGAGGTGATTTAGTGCACACGATGAAGATGTAGTCCTGCCAAGCTTACAAAAAAAAAAAAAAAATATGACATGGACAAGGACACTTGACATAAACCCTAGAAGCCTACAATGGAGGTTTTAACCTAAAAACAATTGACCCAAGCATTAAACTTATGCTTTAATAAGTCAATTTTATTTAAAATAAAATTTAATTTTCTTTCTTTTGACAAATACATTACATAAATACAATTATGAAGACTGACAATAGTTACGTTCTTCAACACTCCCTCTTAACTAGGAAGGTATTCATAATTACATATATATAGAGGTACATGGAAAATCTCAAAATGAACTACGAAGAGTTTTGGCACACTCAATGTTGTGGACTAGAAACCTAACCAGGGTATTCTATCAAGGTGGGACTAAGAGGACTCAAGCTTTAGCCAACTCTAGGCACCATCAAGCTTTTAAGTTCTACCACCAACCCAGGGATCTAGGTGTGTATCCAAGGTCAGAGCTCCATCTCCAACACCACCCTCCCTCTTCGGGATCTAGACATCAACACATAGCTCGACCAGATGTCCTCCCAAGCATCTTGCCATGAGATGCTTCATCTCTCCCTATAAACTAAACCAGATATATCCATTTGTCCAAGCATGCTTCCAAAGTGTTCAACCTTCTTATGGAGAGATATACCTGTAGACACACAAACCCAAATAAGTAATAAACTTTCAAATATATATATATATATATATATAATATATATAATATATATAATATATAAGTAAACACAAACCTTCAATGTCCTTAATCATCCTAAAAGCATTTATATCATCATCAAGTTATCATATACATCTTATTGGAAGTTTTTCTTCTTTTATTTCTTCAGCGGCACCAAATACAACCTCAGTACTTTGCAAATCCATTCAATCTTTAGTTTCCTTCTTCCTTCAAGGTATTTACTATGCCCTCCCTCTCAACTTGGGGAGATTAACCATTTCCTTCTTCTATGACATTGGTAAATCTTTCACGGCTTTATTCCTTCTTATGGTATCAAGATCATCTTGATCATCATCATTCACCATTCTTACTATTGTCATACGAACATCTTGATCATCATCATTCATCATTCTTATTATTGTCATACGAACATCTTCATCATCTTGAAGATTATGTACCTACAAAATTTAAAGTACAACAGAGTACAAATATACATAAGCATAAAGTTAACAAAATCATGTTACTATAATAGAAGCATTTAGACTTTAGACATCAAACACCTAAACCTAGTTATACTCGTAATCAGCAAGAGACACATCTTTTTACAAATTAGACTTCAACTTCTTGCTAGGGTTTTGTCATAAACCCTACACTCCATCTTCAAGACACAAAGCCTTAGATATCAGCAATTCAATCAAATTACAATCCAATCGCAGTACTATACATCTAGGACTTTTAATATTACTTTCAGAATTGTATGACAGACTCTACTAGGGTTTGTTGCAAACCCTAGATTTTATCATCAAATTCATATCAACAACTGAAAACAAATTCTCTACGAGGGTTTTGTTGCAAACCCTAGATTTTTATTACTAAAGAAAAAACAATATCATGTCCTAGAATATCAATTCCTACTACGATTTTGTTACAAACCCTAGATTTCACAAACCAAAACATGAGTATCAACAATTAAGTTAGCATACTTGCATATTCAAATCTAGGATCACAATAATATAATCATCCACTAGTAATTCATAACAATATCTACTAGGTAAACCCAAGACACCAAAATCAATACATCAAAGTTAGACATATAACAATATCAACCAGACTAGGGTTTCGATCAGACATATGAATATACACCTAGGGTTCCATTTCTAGGATATAACTATAACTATCACAAGCATTTAGCTTATAAACCCTAATTTACCAAACCTTAAAGAATAGGATTTTTAAACTTTATCGACAACCCCTAAGTAGATTAGGGTTTCATAATCGATATCGACATACCCTTAGCAACAAGAGGTTAGGGTTTTATAGTGAACCCTAAACGTTAGTGTTACACAAGAATGATCAAATAATATCATCAAGGTAGATTCAATCTAATGATTAATCCCCCTAACAAGAATCTTTATGATTCAAAGCCCTAGACATAACAATGTTAGTAATGTAAAGCAAATTTCAAAAGAGAATGAACATACCTTTTCTATGAAGAGAACCTTGCAACAACACTTGTAGTTTAAATTTTTAATACATACCTTGAATTGTTCTTTAGCAAACCTTGTAGGATATCAATTCTTGATGGGCTTGCTTAGGAGCAGAACTTCTTCCATGCTTCAAGTCTTTACTATGAAGTCTCCTCCATAAACTTCAAGCATTCGGCAAGCTTTCCTAACCAAGGAAAATATAAAAGGTTATTAGCATATAATACAAACAAATCTTGATATGAGAGGGAAACCAAACATAAAAGAGGAGACAAGGAACAAGATACTTATCTTTTTGTAAAATGGTGAAGGCTCCCTCTTAATCCAATCTTGAGCGATACCTACAACTTATCAAAATAATTCAAAAATGTTCTAACAAGATATGTTACACATACAAACTTTAGAAATCAAAACATAAAGGAAAATAATGCAAAACTTAAGATAGAAGGATATGCGAGGGATAGTATTCCCTAAGAGTCTTTGGCAAATAGATCTTTGATTTCGGATACTACAGCCTTGTTTCTCTTAGGTGGAGCTTCATCAGCAACACTCGCATATTCTCTTTCTTTCTTCTTACTCCTTGGATATTAAGGACAATGATTTTTGTAGTGACCCATCCTATGACAATTGTAACATTCAATCTTGGATAAGTCAACTTTCTTCTTTGGTCCTTTGAACTTCTTGAAGGTTCCCTTCATCTTGTGATGAGAAAAATCGACATTATAGGTATTTTCTTCTTCATCCTCCTTGTTAATTACTAAGATATTCTAGCTTCTTCTTAACTGCATGCACCCACATTTGTTCAAATGTTGGAGTATACTTCCAACTGTAAAGTCCTTATGCAAAGGCACTCCAAGATTTTGGTAGTCTAGAAGAGCAGTAATTACGAGATCCTTTTCTGGGACAACTTCATCTATTGCTTGGAGTTCATCTTTGATTCTAGATATTCTTATAAAGTAGGATGATACAATATCGTCTTTCGCCATCTTAATAGTACTTAATTCATTCTTGAGACTTGTTGTTTGATCAATGTTCTTGATGGCGAATAATTTGGAGAGAGTCTCATACATTTCTTGAGCAGAATTTATGTTGGATATGTATGGAATTAGGTTGTCCTTAACTCCATCCACTATTAGGTTCATAGCCAAGATTTCGATTTCTTTGAACTTTGCTTTCCCTACTTCATTTGATTCATCTATAAGCTTCTTGATTTTTTCTTGAACAAGATTTAAAAATTTGTTCTTTTCGAGGATGAGATCTATCCTATTTTTCCAGGCCTTGTAGTTGGAGGCTCCTTCTAGTTTGTTTTCTCCCTTAATTGAGTTTGACATAGTTTCTATAGATAGTAGGCTTGTTTCTTTATATGACCCTCTTTAATGACCTTCCTTTGATCTTCTTCTCCTCAATATATCTTCAATCTGCGTTTTTCTTCATTCTTTACCTTAGATCTGAAACCATGTTAGAAAATCGGAAAAGGTAGAAAGATTTTCTTATATTGATAATTACTTGTGATATTCTTATGTTCCTATTAACTTCTTTATGTTTTTCTTTTATCTTCTTTTCATCAAGCAACCATCAAAGTAAAACATAAAGATCAAGGACACCAGATGTAGGTACTCAGTGTTAGGATATTCCGACACATAGGAATAGTTAAGTTCAACTTGGTCTAGTATAGAGTTAGGTATAGAGTTAGGTAAAGTGTGTTTCTTTACCGTTGTACATTTTGTAACTTACAATCCGATGGTCACGATATGTAGTGATCCGACGGTTCATTCTCTCCTCGGTATTACCGACACTTTATCCGTGGCTTGACACCCGATTGGTCCATGAGTTTTATTTAAAGCGCATGGAGGGTCATTGTTCGGGTAATCCGTCTATGAGAGAAGCTTATG
>APFE030931160.1:1846-13566 GCA_000404065.3 Pinus taeda | reverse complement strand
CAAGTGTTCATTTGGCATGGCAGAGGTAGAGTATTGGGGCCACATTGTGGGGCGTGAGGGTGTCAAGGTGGACCCCAAAAAGATCCAAGCAATGCAGGAATGGCCTCAACCTAAGACCTTAAAGAGCTTACGTGGATTTTTGGGTCTCACAGGCTATTATCGTAAATTTGTCCGCAACTATGGTCGCATAGCGAAGCCCCTCACCCAACTCCTAAAGAAAAATTCATTCTTCTAGAATGAGGAAGCACATCAGGCCTTTACAGCTCTAAAAAATGCCATGTGTTCCACTCCAGTTTTAGCACTACCTGACTTCACCAAATCTTTTGTCATTGAATGTGATGCTTCGGGTAAGGTATTGGGGCAGTCTTAATGCAGGAAGGGCGACCGTTGGCCTTCACAAGCCAACAACTCAGTGGGAGGAATCTGGGCCAATATACCTACGAGAAGGAAATGATGGCCATCTTACATGCAGTCGACACCTGGCGACCTTACCCTTATAGATCATCACAGTCTTAAATATTTTTTGGAGCAACGCCTATCCTCCCCACAACAAAATAAATGGCTAGCCAAATTGCTGGGATATGATTATGAGATCATTTACAAGAAAGGGAAAGACAATAGTGTAGTAGATGCATTATCTCGCCAATTTGAGGAGGAAAGTACCCTGCTAGAAATTTCCCTCCCCATTCCAAAATGGATTGAAGAAGCTCGCAAGGAATGGTTTTCACACCCCGGGCTCTCCCAACTCATTTCTAAATTGCAGGCAGATCCAAATTCCACCAAGGGCTACTCGTGGCAGGATGATATTCTTAGCTACAAGGACAGAGTCGTAATATCACCAACATCCACCCTCAAAAGTCGCATTTTGGCAGAATTGCACTCATCTCCCATTGCAGGACATTCGGGCTTTCAAAAGACATATGCTCGCACCAGAAGATCATTTTTTTGGACAGGCATGAAAAAGGACATCCTTACCTTCGTAACCGAATGCGATGTCTGTCAACGCCACAAAGGGGAAACCGTCAGCACACCAGGCACATTACAACCATTTCCCATTTCGGCATCAATTTGGACAGAGGTTTCTATGGATTTCATTACAAGTCTTCCAAAGTTAGGGAACAAGTCAGTCATCATGGTGGTTTTGGACCGATTGTCGAAGTATGCTCATTTCTGTGCTCTTCCCCACCCGTTTACACCAACTTTGGTTGCTCAATTTTTCATGGATCATATCTTCAAATTGCATGGCATGCCCACTTCTATTGTGTCCGACCGCGACCCGATCTTCACCAGCAATTTTTGGCAGGAACTCTTCAGAATACAAGGCACTCAACTAAAACTCAATACTTCCTATCATCCACAAACAGATGGTCAAACCGAAGCCGTCAAAAAATGTCTAGAAACCTACCTTAGGTGTTTCACTTCAGAAAAGCAACACCTTTGGGTACAGTGGCTACCTCTAGCTAAATGGTGGTATAACACCAACTATCATGCCACCAGCAAAATGACTCCCTATGAAGCAGTATATTGTCAACTCCCGCCTTCACCTACTCCGTATCTCAAGGGATGCTCAAAAGTACAAGCAGTGGATAAACTCCTACAACACTGCGCAACCATGTTCGCCCATCTTCGAGAGAATCTTCATCAAGCTCAGAACCGCATGAAGCAACAGGTAGACCAGCATCGCTCAGAGCGCCAATTTCAAGAAGGGGATCAGGCCTTTTTACGGCTCCAACCATATAAGCAAACATCATTCAAAGACAAGGGGTGTCAAAAACTCTCTCCCAAATTCTACGGACCATATCAAGTACTTCAACGCATTGGAGAAGTGGCCTACAAGTTGGCCTTACCACCTACTGCAAAAATCCATCCAATTTTCCATGTCTCATGCCTGAAGAAAGTGATTGGGAACAATTGCAGAATTTAGACCAGTCTACACGAATTGGACGAAGAAGGGTCCTTCTCGCTTCAACCAGAACAGGTCCTAGACACACGAGTCAAGCAACTGCGCGGCTGCCTCATTAAGGAAGTCCTCGTCAAATGGAAAGACACCTCTCCGGAAGATGCAACTTGGGAACCAACCACTATTCTTCAGCAGTTTCCGCTGCTTCAGCCTTGAGGACAAGGCTAGTCTTAAGGGGGAGGGCATCTTAGGGTCCCACCCTAACCCCCTTATTTATGTAATGGGATCACGTCATAGTCAAGAGTCAATAAAGCCCATATTAATAATTGTAAGTGGTTAATCCGCAATTAATAACGGAACCACAGTTAGTTGCAAATGGGTCGTAGTATTAGATAGATGGTATTATTAATACCACGGTATTGGCCCGTGGTATTGCATGTATGAGTCATATATAAAGGATAGAGACTCCTTGCGAGGAGCATCGTGTCTTATTTTGTAATCGAGCTCTGCTCTATGGGAGGTTGCCCCCTCGAAGAGGCAAGTGAACATTACTCTCTGAATAATAAAATCATTGCTATTTTGTGTTCTGGGTATCTTTTCTTCGCATATTCTGTATTTGGGTATCGTTTGCAGGTTAAGAGCATAACAGAAGTCAAACATTCCAAAGAATTATGCGTGATGGAAATCTAATAGTTTGGGAAATGACTCATGCAGCACACACTTGGGATTAGTGAATTCATATAACTTAGCTGTTGAGGAGAAAATTAAAAGTCCCACTTTAGCATCGTAGAGCACAGAGAGCTCATAAGCTTTCTTCAGCCGCCCGCTTTCTTTAGCAGCCCATTTCCTGCTCAAGGTGGCAAGGATGCATAGAAGAATGGAACTGTGAACTTACTACTTCTATGCACATTCCAGATCAAATTGAATACCAATATTAGTTGATGATAACTAAAGAAGCTCTTGAACCCCAAAAGTTCAGAATGAGAATCTGATAACGAAAAGGGAAAAATAATACTAATTACAGACATATACCAACCATTTTCCGTTCATACGGGTTTGGTATCCTAATAAATAGGAGCATAAATACATAAATACAGTGTTAAAATGTTAGCATTTGGTGTTCTCACCAATCTATTGACATAAAGTTAATGTAATGTAATTTGCACCAATCGTTGGAATGAGGTATCATAATATTTTACTGTAGGCTATCTTTATTGGCACTTAAGGTATTATAGATTTTGATTGAAATTGGAAGTCATTTTGACAGTTTACCTATTATAACACACATCAAATCTAACGCTAAAAAAAGTTCAGCAACTGTGAAATACGTTTTGAAATCCAAATAGGTCCTATGGGACATCAAATTGCAGGCTTGCATGCCACCACTTGATACAAGGGAGTGGTGTAACATGTGTGAAGATTTTTATTGGTACGTACACTGTTTTGAACTTGCAAGGCATTGGAAACAATATACCAAAATTAATTTACAAATCTCTAGATATCTTAGACTTTATGCTTTTGTGATTCATGATATATTGTTCAGATCTTCCGGAAACATCACATTGAGAACAAAGGCTTTGTTCTCAATGTGATGTTTGTGCAAGATCTGAACAAAATAATCTCTAGATATCTTCTCACAATAAACATTTAATTCCACCATTTTCGAGGTAAGGAATTTAAGAGTATGCATATTAGTTCAAACATATCATAAATATTATATCACAAAGTACGAAGCATTTCACAATAAGATGTTGAAATTGAAGACCAATCATATTAGAGATAAATATTAAAAAATAAATAAATACAAAAATAATTTATAATGTTTCACTTTATTAAATTGAAAATTATTTGAATGGTTTGACCAAATTATTATGTAGTCAACACAATAGTCAGTGTGTTATACCTGGGGTGGCAAGCATAATAAATAAATAAATAAAAATGTTGTCTCCTACTTCATTTAAACGTTTATTTAATTTAATTAATAGTTTTTTAGTTTATAGTAATTAAAAGTTAATGATATTAACTTCATTAGTTAATTAGTATAATTAACATATTTAAACATGTTAATTAGTATAATTACATATTTAATTTAATCTATAATAATATTTGTTTTTATATATTAATAAATTAATATTATAATTTAAACATTATTCTTCAAATATAGTCGTTACTTGTAATTATGTCTCTACATTGCTTTCTATTTAAGCCTTTGCCATGGTCTACCTCTTCATCTGGTCTTGATGATGAACCACACTTGTTGGTTCCAAACGCGTTCTCTCATGTGATTTCTATTGAAAGACTTTGTTTAATTCATTATGGATCACAGAAGCTTAAATACAGAAAATATTTAAAACTCACAACTAATAGCATTAAAGATATATACTAATATTTTTTTGCTAAAAAAAAAATTGAAGTTCCACTTTGTTAAATTGAAAATTATTTAATGTGTTCAACCAAATTAACATGTTACTAATTTCTATTGGGATTGTTAGTAGTGTTCAACGAAATTAACATGTTAATGATATAATGATAGGAATTTTTTGTACTAATTTCTATTGGGATTGTTAGTAGAGTTTATTTTGCTTTTCTCACATTAATTATGTTTTTGACATTTGGAAGGTTCCTAGTTTTTATGCCTTTATAAACCAGTTTTGAAACTATACTTTCCATGTAAAGCTTATGTTTGAAACTTCTTTATTTGAATAGAAAGTGTTATCATAAAATCAGTACTAAGGGCTGCTACTTAATAAGATCTCATGAAACTGTTTCAGACCAAGCTTTAGACTAAGGTTTAGCCTCCTTAGTCAGAGAGGGCTCTCTCACAGATTTTTGATATGCATTTAAGGGCAAGAAAGATGGCTAACTCTTTGAATAGTATATGAAATTTCATGCTGGTTGGAACAACAAAAATAAGGCTTCTCCCATTGGGCTCATGGAGTCCTACACTTCTACAGTAAACAAGTAGCTACTCAATCATGGAAACCAAGGCATATAATATCTCGATGCTCAAAACATTTACCAAGAAGAACCTCAACTCAAAAAAAAACATACACAGGAAGTCTGAGCACTTATGTGAATTCAGAGTGATTGCATGTTTAGTGAACTGTAAAACAAGATGAATAAAACCAAACCACATATATTCTGAGCATTCAAAACACAAGATGAATCTTGGGAAGAAAAAGTATTCTTTCTATTACTGTCAAGACACTTTAAATAAGCCAATATGAAAACTCTGTTTTTGATAAAAATCTCCAACCCCTGTTACATCAGAGTTTTTCCTATATATAGGAAACAAAAACTAAACTATCTTGAGTCTCCTCCTCCAGCATGAGGGGAGCTCAAAAATCTATCATTAATTACCTTATCTATATTTAAACTGACTTATTAAATACAAATGTATTGTTCTTTCAATACATAGAGTCCTATTCCTATTCAAACTCTAATTCTATCTCCTCGTGTGCATGATTCCTTCTTTGAGCTTTGACACTTGTACTATTTCTGTAGTGGCTGAAATGCATTTGAGAGGCATTCACTGAATGAGCTGCCTTGGATTCCAACTATGCTGATGACTCATTATTTGGTGAAGATATATGCTCTGTTTTCACGGTCCCTGCCTTCCATCAATCTTTATTTCCAAAAGAACATGCTTGAAGCTGTTTAATACCTTTGATGACCACGCATAACACCATATGCCTAATGATCTGGATGCATTGTGGACTGGACATGTGTTCAACCCAAAATTTCGGTAACCCTACCAGAACCCTAATATTTCGGTCATAAAGTAGCTTTTAGGAAGACTTAGCAAAAAACCAAAATGTTTCACCTTTTTGCTCCAATGCTCACACCTGTCATTCTTTGAAGGCTTTGGCAGCCTTGTATGATTTCTTTCCTACCCTCGAAGCATTCCCGTTCAAAATTTACTGACCTCAGCATCAATTTCATTTTTTCTTATAAAACAGTCATCTACAACAGTTTCGTACCGCGCTACGAAACTGCTGTTCTCTTCCAAAATTACAGTCTTTAATGAATTTATCAATTACTTTGTGACTGTTACAGCTTCGCTTTTGGCTCCAAAATTCCTAATTTGCATTCCTTTTATATATGCCTCGAAAAACCAATGAACTTAGGAAAATAAAACAAAAACTTGGGGCAATATCTGACCTTAAAAATTTGTAATTTTTATTTGGCAGCTAACTTGCCTAACTGAGCTTTTAGTTTTGCAAGTTCTTTTTCCATGGCTGCAATTTCTGATACAGTTTTCTCTAAATTAGCCATTTCTTCCTCAGCTACCTCCCATCGCTCCTTTGAAGATGAGGTTTTGGTTTCTTTGACAATGGGAACTTTTTTATCTATCTCTTTCTTTTTGACTTCCTTTGCTTTTTCTGCTTGAGGTATCTGCCTTTCCATTTCTTTGGCCTGTCCTCTGGTGTATGGTTTTCTTTTGATTTCCTCTGCCTTCTCTGCTTTAGGCAGTTGTATAATTTCCTTTATTGCATTTACCTTGACAGTTACTTCATCCTTATGGGTTTGCTCGGCTGTTTTGATTTGCCCCCTGGTGACTGGCCTTCGTGGTTTGACCATAAATTCTTTTCCAGACTCTTCAAACCTTAACCTTCTCGAGGCTTTTGATTTTTTGGAGCTATCAGGTGATGACTGGGTTAGGTCAATAGGCATTGACTCAACCTGTACTAATTTGGCTTGCTAAAAATCAATTGCCTCAAGCAAATCATTCAGACTAGCCTTTGACATAGGGCTTTCTTCCAGCGCTATCAATTTGCCTTTTTCTCTGCTTAGCTGACTTCTGGTTCTGATTCTTGACACTTTTTCAATTCCACTTGGCCCTGGTGCATCTTTCTGGTGTTTGATTTTCTCCTTTGGTGACTTGGGAGTCTCCTTTGCTGATGATTTAAGTGTCTCCTTTATGACCACAGACTTCTCTGATTTCCTTGACTTGGTTTTGGGCTTCCTTTGGTCTTTCACCTCCTTTCTGAGCTCAGCCAAGGTGGGTTCTTCGATTCTTCCTTCTTTTTCCCTATCCGGCATTGGAGTGAGACCTGTCTTGCTTTGAAAGCCAGCCATAAAAATAAAAGAATCCCAATCTCTACCAATTTTTTGCAAACCATTTAACACCAGCAACTTTATTAAACCATGGTGAAACAGGGATGTTTCACAATCATCTTTCTTTAACTGAACTTTGTCACACATTTTACTAAGGCTTCTGAACAAATAGAAGGATGTCTATTGATGCTTTTCCTGTGAAATGCACAAGGTTTGAATGATAAGAGTAAACCTTTGTGTACTCCCCTCACATGTTAGGTATTTCTGGATGCCTGTAGGAGCAGAGCATAATGTT
The DNA here is from genome assembly GCA_000404065.3 of Pinus taeda. Taxonomy (NCBI): domain Eukaryota; kingdom Viridiplantae; phylum Streptophyta; class Pinopsida; order Pinales; family Pinaceae; genus Pinus; species Pinus taeda. The sequence goes on along the minus strand of APFE030931160.1, from coordinate 6,313 downwards.
CTTTTATATAATTCCTTGGCACAGCTTTGGTGGTCTCATTTACATACTGTTCCTTCATAAATTCCTTAAAGGGGTCATGTCAAACTTGAAATTTTTGAACCACTCTTGTCCTCCTCTCGGAATTTCAGTGACAGAGAAAAGGCTTTGTGGAGACAGGAAACTCTAGCATGACACCTTAGAATTCAAGCCAGTAAAATTCAATGCAAAAGCTTTCGTTACCTCTGTATGTCCTCCCTTCAACTTTTCGCAAAAGCTCCAGCAACCAGCATTTTTAAAGGCTCGTGCTACACCTTCATCTCTAAGTGTAAGATCAAGCCCCTCTGGCTCTGTTCTTAGGCACCTTCTGGATCGATGTACTCTTTTCTCCATCTTGCTTAGAATATCTTCACACAGAAAACTAACAGCATCTACAATTCACAAAACAGATTCGGCTTTGGAGTGCAGGCTCGCTTGCAATGATCCCTTTAAATGAAAACTCGGGCTTCTTTGCGTTTTTTCAAAAACTCGTCATACAACAGGCATGTTAACGCACCATGAATAAAAATTATGACACAACCATACCTCATAAGATCTCTTTAAAATAATTGTCATATGCGTGATCCTAAACCTGATGGTGGAATGATAACCTATCATGACCTGGAGAAGACATCAACTGACAAGATGTGAACGAACCTAATGACTCATCTTCCCAGACTTGACATTTCAAGAAAATGCGCCACAAAAACCCCGAATCCCTGATTTCGTAGCACAGACAATTATGAATTAACAAAACGCGCTAAAAAATGGCTAGTAAATGATACGCTGCGAAAAGGTGGAAAAATGATTGCGCAGCTAAATTGGGCAATCAGATTGCGCTGCGAAACTGCGCAAAATACAAATGACGCAAACAAGACAAGACATGCCTTACACAATAATGATGGAGGGTATCTAACGGTTTTTCACAAGGACTCACATTAATACCTTTTGAAATTGTGATTTCAAAGTGACACACATAGAAACCTATTGACTTAAACACAAAATTTTTATATGAATTTTTGGACATAGGTGGACTATGGTTTTAAGTGATAACAGAGTTTGCCAACTCATCATAGCTTGCTGCATATAAGCTAGTGGATAGAATTTTTTTTTAATTGCAGAAACAAATTCACTCCATACAGAATGGATTTTACCATGCTTCTTCATGCCAGATTGTGTCCTGTCTTCCCACCATACCAAGGTAGTTCCTCCAAGGCATAGGCTGGCCAACTGAATCTTAATTCTGTCTAAAACAATGCTCTGCACCATGCAATACACATCAATCTGTCTAATCCAATTATCCAACTTCTCTGCATTCAACTCTCCATCATATATTGGCAAATCAAATTTAACATCTAATTTAATGAAAGATGTTTTCTTTTTATTTTCAAGGCTATTACGAGGTGTGGGAAGCTTTTCTTCTTTCACTTTTCCTTTAGAATGGTCAGTGAGGGGAGATTCCTATGCCCCTTTGTTATACTGGGAAGTTGAATAATCTTCACTTCGAACTTTCTTAAATTCTCTATACATTTCCTCTACCATGTCTCTCATAGTCAAGAAACTGTCCATGAATTGAGGGTCTAATTCCAAGGGAATTTCTTCTGACATTTTCCCCCTAGTATAGACTCCACCAATTTCTGGGTTAAACTCCGCCAATTCTCCTCCTCCTAGTTTAAGCATTAATCTAGTTATCATTCACTAATAGTCCAGCACAAATTTGTCTAACCTCAGCAACCTAAAGCTCTGATACCACTTGATCTGATATTTGATCTAAGACAATTAATAAGGTATTACAGACTCGTGCATGGAAGTGCCCATGTTATTTTGTGCAGCAGATCGATAAGATTGTGAAATACATAGGCAATGAAGCAGTAAAAGAAAACATAATAGGCAACACATATAGACACAACAAGTTTTATAAGGAGTTCACCTAATACTCCTGGGCTACGTCTCCTGGTCCAGCCTTCAATGGTGGCCTCTCTATTATGTCTTCATAGCAGTGTTTGTACAACAGTGAGCTCAATTTGAGTCTCACACAATAGATACAAATCAATAAGATTGTACTTGGATCCCCCAAGTCTCTTTTGAGTACACAGACTCTCCTTACTGGCTCTTCGTCTCTGTTGATTACAATAGTATGAGCCCAATCTGAGACTTAATACATGACAGGTATGTAGAGGAGTTTGCTTGAACCTCTCAAGTGTTCTCTAGAGTAAACAGAATCTCTGACTCTCTCTGTCTCTGGCTTACCACCTCTACTCTCTCCTTTGCTTACTTTCTATCAGTTTGTGGCTTTAAAGTAGTCTGCTCCCTGACTCTTCATTTCTGCTTCTCGGCTTTCCAGTTCCCTTGCCTCTGTGTATTTGAATCCCTCTATCCTGCGTAATCAGTCACTGTATAACGCCTCATAGGGAGGTGGCCACCTATTTCATAACGAATGAGTGTCATATCTCTTGGACATATTTGAAACGGCCATTTTTTCCATTAACTCCAAGAATGCCCATGAAACACGACCTTTGGCCAATGCATCATCCATAATGGACTTCAAATCATATGTGATCTTGCCTTATAATCTTGTTAAATCTGGTCATCCATTGGAACGTGTCTCCATCGTTGATTTGGGGGCCCCATATCCTATGGTTATCATTCATATCGGGTGGCTGTGTAGCACGATGTCTACTCACCCAATGTGAGCAGTTTTCTCTCTCTTCTGCTGGGACGTGTGGCAATCGATGTATGGCATCAAACAAAACTCAATTTAAATCTCTTACTGCTCGAAGCTTGTCTGATATCCTACCAGTTTTGTGGAATCCTACTCTGACGGAATCGAAACAATATTTTTCATGTTTTACAATTATTTCGGGTCCAGGTGCTCGGGGCTTCTCTTCACTGAGAGGTTTGCCATGCGATATGCAATTAGCGGAAACTACCTTTGTTAAATTTGACCCTGCATTTGCTAGTTGGTGTCAGTGCGTGTTACCATGATCCGCCACTCTGTGCGCTAGATAGACAACCCTCGTTGATCCATGCTAATCGCCATTGCAAATGTCTGAGGATTCCCTCCGATAGCTTGATCTTTGTAAGACTTTTAACCTTTGGAATGATTAAAGAGTTCATGAAAACTTAGAGAGTGTTCTAGGATCCATTTATATCATGCCTTCCCAATGAAAAAGCTTTTGGACCACCAAAAGTTGGTTTTTAAGCATCAATCAAGTGAGGATATAGATTCCTTTCTTGCCCAATCTCTATCCATCTAGAACTGCTTGATTTTGAACCCTTGAGTCCAATTCTGAGGTACTCAACATCCCCTCTACGCGTAGTTCTCACCTTCTTGTCCAGAACTATATCTTCCTACAACTAATTGAGATATTCAGGCAACAGATCATCAATAGAAGGCAATTGACTCTGCTCTTCGGGATCTTCAATCAACGAAGGTTCAAACAACCTTAATATCTCTACATTAATTACTAAATAGATGTGCATGTAAGCTTGAAAATCAAGGCAAAAAGAATTCTCACAAATTTTCTCAAGTATCGTGAAAGGTCCATACCTTATTGGCTACAACTCCTTCCCTTCACCTTGCATTATGTCTTTGTTGATATACAGCAAGACTTGATCACCAACTTGGAAACTGTGCTCAGTTCGATGCTTACCAAGCCTTGCCTTGTACTTGGCTTGGCTCTTTTCCAGCTGTTCCTACACTACCTGATGAATCTCTTGGATTTGTTCAATGAACTTGGTTGCCTTGTCCACATCACTGTGTCCATCAACCGCTATGTCTTTACCAAAGACAAAATCCAAGGGAGACCTTGGTGTGTGTTGGATACCTATACCAATAGGTTTCATATTTCATGATTGGCAAATTCAAAATGCCAAATATGCTCTGCTTTGCTGATACAAAGATCCCATATTTCCAAGACAAGGCAAGGTGTGTACATGCCTTCATGTTTACTATTTGATGGATTGTCACAGTCTAATTGGATCATGCCATGTTTCAATTTTCTGTTGTGAATAGAGAAAGAAGCTGTCCAAACTGTTAAATCTTGGCAGACCAATAGTTAGGTAGAGAAAACTAAGGCTCCCAACTGCTTAATCTGGGGCCTTGGAAGCAATAAGGGTAGTGCTAGATAGGCAATCAAAAGAAAAAGCCAGTGGAAAAGAAAAGGCACATAAGGGTCTGCAAGTCAAGTAGATGGGTAGGTAGATGGGGTTACAGAAGTGGTGTTCCTTTCAAACTCAATCTTGCTGGTCAATACAAGGAAAGCAACCGAATGGAGCATGTCTAACTTCCCTTTCTTCCTTGTTTTACACTCATTACTAACATCCCTTGACCAATTGTGTTTATGAAATAAATTCAAGGTTTTATGTTGGTTCTTGTATCCTTTAAGAGCCACATTTCTTGTGCAAAATTCTTTTCATTTTGATCTACTCCCTAAGCTAAGTTGTTTTCAA
>APFE030931158.1:3245-16170 GCA_000404065.3 Pinus taeda | reverse complement strand
CCCAGGAAGACTGTACACCCCTCCATGCGGGGGGGTGCAGGGGGGACCTGTTCCCCCTGCGGGGGTCTGGGGGGGTAAATCTTCCCCGGCTGGGGAGTCAGGGGGCTAACGGTCCCCCGGCAGGGGTTCGGGGGCAGTGCCCCCAAAGTTAAAAATAGATGTAAAATTACCTTGTAAAAGTCTAGTAATATCTAGTCAATCTGGGTCGTTTATTAGGCAGATGATTTGCCAGTAGAAGTTATGTTTAATTTAGGGATTTTGCCCTAGAAGGCAACCCCTCACTATATATGAGGGAATTTTATTGTGTCTATGTATATCTGTATTTTGAGTAAGGAAGAGAGAGGAGAATGAGAGCGAAGAGGGTGTTATAGTGGATCTATTGTAGGTTGTATCTCTTCAGTTTGTTGGATAATATAATAAAAGAAGGATTGGCTATTTCTCTGTAGATGTAGCCCAAACTGGGTGAACCACGTATATTTGTGTCTCTCTTGTTTTATGTGTTTTCTTTGTTTATATTTCTGCAATATTATATGTGTTCCATTGCTCTGTAATATACAATTTTCTACCACTTACTATGGTATTGGCCCATAGTAATGAGTGCAACAACGGATAATGATCCCTTCAAAGATTACCACCGACAATAGTGTAGTTTTGACCTGTGGTATTGGATAATGGCTAAACTATATAAAGAGGTGAAGATCAAAGTGCTATGTGTGCAAGTGAAAGGATTTTTTATGAATACCTCAATATGAAGTATATTTGCATTGTAAGGGCCATAATTGTCACATAGATTTGAAATTATTATGCACCAATGAATACAATGATGGATCAGGATCATGAGACTTGAAATGACTTTTCATTATATGATCTGCTCATGGATTGACTAGATCTTAGTATTGATGCATATTTTTATCTCTGAATATTATGATCTGGGTTTGTCTAAAGTTCCGAAGCGCTGTGAAATTCTAGGTCAAAATTTGTAGATCTATACGTTGGTTGGTCTCGGGAAATGTGTGTATACGCGCAAGTTCACTTCCTCAAAGTCGCGTATGTAAAGTAAGTGTTTCTACTCATAAATGGCTGGTCAACCTTATCAGTGTTGTTGTTTCTCTATTGTCTTCCAATGATGTCGTCATGTTGATCTGGGTTGAGTGATAATGTCTGAAGTAGAATTGATTAAATGATGAAGTTAATTTGTCTACATGTTGATCAATTGAAGATATTATTGATGCTGCTGACTGTATAAGGGTTATGTAAGCTAACAGAATATTTCAGAATATCTCTAGTCAACTCTGTGTCTGATTCAGAATTACAAGTTTTCTGTTTTCAGTATATTAAGATATGTACGTGGGTTTCTCTACAGAAAAGCATGTATGCATTTAGGTTGCCTTAAGTGAAGTAGCGCATACATTTTGGCATTTGAATGATCAGGGTTGCAGTTGATTATGTGCGTTGATGCAGTATTCTGAGTTCAGTTTTGTCTACATGTTACAATGATCTGACTGTTCAAGTTGATTGGTAGAGTTTTGATTAAGTGTCAGTTGATTGGGTTTCAATGATTGGTTGACTCTGTGTATCAGAGATTAATGGTTGTATTACATTGATGATTGAGCACAAGTGTTGATATTGGATCCAGTGTGAAAATAAATGAAACATGGTCAATAGATGCTGTTGAGGGTTGGAGCCTTCAGTGAGGAAGTCAAAGCTTCTTGCTAGTAGTAGTTGGTGATCAGATCAGGGGGTTGGAGCTCCCTTCCAGTAAGAGCTGGAGAAAGAGTGAAGGTTGTAGCCTTTAGGAGGTGGGTACCTACGTACTGGTATGAGTCTGCACAAGTACAAGAATGTAAGAAATTTTTTTATATTAATAAGTTTTGAAGACCAAGACGACAACAATGGTGGTTTTCTCCCACATTGGGTTTCCACTTTAAATCTTGGTGTTCATGTGTGTTACTTATGTGTGATACTTTATTATGTTCTAACTACACCTTTTTACTGCTTATCAAATGGCTGATAAATCTGTTACATTTTGGTTTAAGTTTAACAGATAAAGATTTAGTTGTTTTACAAGTTTACTGAGCATGTGCTAGTTTCTTTTACAACAGTCATGTATATACGCTAGTTGGATTCAGTCAAGTCATGTATACATTTCAGAAAAGAAAATTATTATTGTTAGTTTTTAAAATACTGATTCACCCCCCTCTCATTATTTTTCCCAACAATTGGTAAAAGAGCAGGTCTTTCAAAAGAAGCTTGATCACTTGAAGGAAGATCTCCCAAGATGAGCAATCAAGACGGAATTCCATCTATTGGACAACCACTCTTCAACAGAAATAATTATATATATTGGAAGAAAAGAGCCAGATCCTATATTCAATCTCTTGGAGCAGATGTTTGAGCAATTTTGGAAGGAGGTTACCAATATCCAGCTGCAGTTTCCACAGATGTAGCAAAAAAGAAGATGTATGAAACCAATGCCAAAGTTCTCAATGCATTATTGGGAAGTCTAACAGAATTAGAATTTGTCAAAGTTATGCAACTAAACACAACAAAATAAATATGGGACATAATCATTCAAAGCTATGAAGGCAATACCAAGGTAAAAAGTGCTAAACTCCAAACTATCAGAATTCAATATGAAACTCTTAGAATGCATAATGATGAAAGTGTTGTCAGATTCTTTCTACGTATAGATGAGATTGTGGTGAAGATATAAAGGACAATAATTTAGTTGAGAAAATATTAAGATCTCTAACTCCTAAATTTGGGTCAAAAGTGTCTGCCATTGAAGAGAAGTAGGATCTGCAGACTCTTATTGTTGTTCAGCTTCATGGGATCTTGACTACTTTTGGGATGAGGAAAGGAGGTTCCTCAAAAGTGAGAGAAGCTGCATTTAAAGCATCTACAAAAGGAAAAGAAAAGGAAGAACACAAGGAATCTGGATACATATCAGAAGAGGATGAGGTGAACTTTGTAAAGAAACTTCAACTAGGCACCAAAAGGTTCAAAGGTAAGCTTCCCTTCAAATGTTTTCCTTGTGGTAGAGTTGGTTATTATGCTACTAAATTTACTCATAAAGACAACCATGAAAAAGGGAAGGATGCTACAAAAGGTAATAAAAGATGGGTTGACAGTAGAAGAATTTATTATACTCATGAAGATAGTGATGGATTTTCAAATAGTGAAGAAGGTGAATCTAATCAAGATCTTAAATTACTTATGTCTTTTGAGAAAAATACAAATGAGTTTAATGATAAATTTGTGGATGCTTTAGAAGAAAAGGATTTCTTTGAAGAAATTACTCAACTCAAAATTTTCTTGGAAGAAAACAAAGTAGCCATAAATACTTTGAAGCATCAACCCATAGAAAAGGAAAAGCATAATGAGAAGTTAGAATGTGAAGTAGTAATTCGAAGAAAGGAACTTGAGAAAATAAAAACTCTGAATCTTAGATTTGCTAAAGGATTTGAAACCTTAGATGAAATTATCAAGGTACAAAGCTCTCCTCTTATGAAGACAGGTCTTGGATACACTGGAGAAATATCTCAAACAGAGAAGTCTTCAGCCACCACCAGAAGCTATCTAAGTGCAGCAAAAATTAGTCAGCAAAGATTCAGTGCTCAGCAAAAGAATAAAGGCATTCCACAGTTAAATCATGTTCACTCCAATCCAAGGATGAACAAAAATAGAAGCACCAGTCAAAAGGTAAAAAACACCAAAAGATTCTATGATCACATAAATTTCTTCTTTAATGGACAATGTTTCTCAAGTCATAATTTTGGTCATAAGGTTGCTCAAGGTGTTGCATACAAAAATATCATGATAGAGAAGCAAGAAAACAAAGGAATGAGGCAGGAGTCAAGAAGAAAACTTATAATAACTTCTCACCTCTTATAGATGAAATTGAATGCTCAATTTGCAATAAATTTGGACGTGAATAATTTGAATGCAAGAGAAAATTACAACCAACATATCAAAAGAAGCAAATATCAACAAATTCGAAGGTATGGAAAAGGAAGGAGTTACAGTCTGAAAGTTGTGGCATAGCATTGTTTGCAGAAGGACAAGAAAATCAATGGTACATTGATAGTGGATGCTCAAAACACATGACAAGTGATAAAGATAAACTTATTTCATACAATGCTTTAGAGAAAGAAAAGAATGTCACTTTTGGAAATGACTCACATGTTGTCGTTAATGGTATAGGTTTTGTTTTTCTAAAAGAAAAAGTTAAAGATGGTAATGTTATGTATGTTGATGGATTAAAACATAACCTTTTGAGTGTTAGCCAAATGTGTGACCAGGAAATGAAGTGGTATTCTGATCACAAGAATGTGTGCTTCGTGAACTTGACACAGGAAAGATCATAATAAAAGGAACAAGAACCCCGAGAAATTTGTATATATTAAAAGGTGGCCAAGAACAATGTTACCTAGGAAAGGTAGAAGAAAATTGGTTATGGCACAAAAGGTTGGGACATCTAATCTTCTCTCAAATAAGAAAATCAAGGAGGCTCAAAGCTATTCGTGATCTACCCTACATCATCATACCAGAAAGTACCATATGTAAGTCATGTCAATTTGGTAAGCAAACCGGAGTTCAATTCAATGCCAATGAAGGATATGAAAGTAAGCCTCTTGAACTTATACATACTGATTTGTGTGGACCAATAAGGAAAAATTCACCTCATGGAGAAAAATACTATATCTTATTCATTGATGATTTTTCTAGAATGTGATGGACTGGTTTATTGAAACACAAAGATGAAGAATTTGATAAATTTAAAGTCTTTAGGGCATTAGTTGAAATGAACTAGATCTAAAAATAAAATGTCTCAGATCTGATCGAGGAGGAGAATATATATTAGATGAATTCTTTGATTTCTGTGAATAACATGGCGTAAAAAGACAATTTTTTGTAGCTAAAACTCCTCAACAAAATGGCATGGTAGAAAGAATGAATAGAATTGTTCAAAAAATGGTTGATGCTATGCTTGATGAGTCTGTAATTTCTAACACCTTCTGGGGTGAAGCTGCACATACTGCAGTAAATATTCTCAAAAAGGCTCATGTTAGTGTGAATAGTGATAAAACTTCGTATGAACTTTGGTATGGTAAGCCTCCCACTGCATTTTAGAGTTTTTGGAAGAAAATGTTTCATAAAAAATAATGATGAAAAACTTGGTAAGTTTGAAGCTAGAGAAGATGAATGAATACTTCTTGGTTACCCATTTAGAATCAAAGGATACAAATGTTACAATAAGATACTTTGGAAAATTGTTGAGTGCATTGATGTTGTGATTGATGAAGCATGCACATGGCCCAAAAAGGTAACATTAGCAAAAGAGGATGATGATGATGAATTATTTCCCACATCAAATCGCAATGATAGAGAAGAAGAAACTAATGAAGCAGCAGAAGAAGATATATCATATAAAGAAAAGGCTCTATCCAAGTATGTTCAAAAGAATCATCCAGAAACTCAAATTCTAGGAGAAAAGGAATCTGGGGTACAAACAAGAAGAACCCTTGAAGGATATTCTAGTTATCTAGCTTTATTATCCACCATTGAACCACAAAATGTAAATCAAGCTAGTAAAGTTGAATGTTGGGTTAAGGCCATGAATGAAGAACGTGATCAAATTGAAAAGAATGATACTTGGGAATTGGTTCCAAGGCCTCATGATAAAAATGTTATTGGGACAAAATGGATATTCAAAAATAAGTTGAATGAAAATGGAGAGGTCATTAGAAACAAAGTTAGACTTTTTTGTAAAGGTTATGCTCAACAAGAAGGTATAGACTTTGAAGAAACATTTGCACCAGTAGCCAGACTTGAACCCATAAGAATGTTTCTTGCATTTTCGAGTTTTCAAAACTTCAAATTTTATCAAATGGATGTAAAATTTTCTTTCCTTAATGGAGATCTAAAAGAAGAAGTATATCTTGAACAACTATAAGGATTCATTTTGGGGAATGATGAAAACCTTGTATGCAAATTCAAAAAGAATTTATATGGGCTAAAACAAGCTCCACGAGCATGGTATTATCGTCTTGACAAATATCTTTAACAACAAAGGCTTCACAAAAGGACCCACAGACAACAACATGTACACAAAAATTCAGGGTGATAAACTGCTAATTATTGTTGTTTATGTTGATGATATCATCTTTGGCAATAATGAAGAATCTATGAGTCAAAACTTTGCTTCTATTATGCAACAAGAATTTCAAATGTCTCTACTTGGGGAACTAACCTATTTTTTTGGTCTACAAGTGCAACAAGAAAAAGAAGGCATCTTTCTCTCACAAACAAAATATCTCAAGCAAATTCTAAAGAAGTATGGGATGGAAGAACTACAAGAAAAAAGGTCATTAGTGAGGGTCATGTTTGCAACGGACCTTGAAGGTCCGTCATCAATCTCTTATATGGTGACGATCCTTAAAAAAGTGTTGGTGTAAGTGTGTATAGTGATGGTCCTTTAACGTTTGTCACCAAAGACATTTTCAATGACACTTTTGGTGAGGGTCATTAAATTTCCGTCACTAATTTTCTCTTTGGTAACACTTCTAGTGATGATATTTTATTGACCCTCACTAATGATTTTTTTGGTTACTTTTGGTGACAATAAAAAAATGTTCTTCATCATTGATCATTCCAATGAGTTTTTGATGATGCTATATACCTGTTACTATATTTTTTGTCAAAAGATAATGATTTAAGGCCATTTTTGGCTGGTCCTTTTCATTTTGTGTCCATTGCCATAGTGGTTAGAGTCAGTCAATTTGTTAAGAAATAATTAGTGTGTATTATTTCCTTAAGTAATAAGAATATATTTTTCCTATGAGTCAACACATGATTAATCTCTATTAGGTTTACTATCTAGCGAATTCCTTTTAGATAAAGTTCCACTAGTGTGTGTAGGAATTACATTATTTAATACATAATCAAGCTTTGTCAATTCTATTAATGAGACAGAACTATCACTCCTCAACACTCATGGAACACCGTAACATGCTTTGGCACACACTAACATTCCTTGTCACCTCGCACGTCTTGGAACATATTTGTACATAGAACATCTTTCCATGAGTACGATGCCCAAGAACATGTTGGCATGCCCTAGCATAGCATAGCACTCCCCTAGCATGTGTTGGCATTCCCCATAGTCCCTAGCATGCCCTAGAACACCTTGGCATAATATTGCATTGAAATACATTAGCACTTGGCATGTATTGGAACCTATTATTAGTGTACCTAGCATGCCCCTTTTGAAAAAGATAAAGTCCTGACTTATTAACCCTCTTATGTGTTCATTTCATTGAATTTTAGCTTGGTTATTCCTTTTGTTTCCTTGAAAATCCTTGGCATATTGGCATTACTCTGGCACCTGGCATGTCTTGGCATGTCTTGGCATGCCTTGGCACTACTTGGCACATGTTAGCACACCCCGAAACTACCTAGCACACTCTAGAATTTCTTAACATGCCCTAATATTCCCTGGCATGAAAGTTAGCACTCATTCACACTCCCTGACACACCCTCATATTCATTCACTTCCATGAATTTTGACCTAGTTCTCCCTTGTGTTGTCCTAGTACTCCTTAATAGTCCTCAGCATGCATTGGTACTCTCTATCACACCTTAGCACTCTTCAACATGTTCTGCCACTTCATAGCATGCATCACACTCCCTGACACACATTGGCACTTGGCACTTGGAAAGTCTTAGCATGTTTGGCATGCGTTGAGATTACTTGGTATGCTTTGGCATGGTTTAATATTAAATTTATTTGAGATCAATTATTGGAAAGTATATGAGAAGCAACAGAGGAATATTTGGCACTTAGAATGAACTGACACTTGGCACTTGGCACCTCATGGCACCTAGTGTTGGCATGCCTAGCATGCCCCTCATGGAAAAGGTAAATTGATGAATTATTTACCCTATTATGTGTTCAGTTCCTTGTAGTTTAACTTGTTTCTCCCTTTTGTGTCCTTGACAGTCCTTGACATGCATTGTCACACCCTTGCACATCTTGGCATGCCTTAGCACTTGGCACATCTTAGCATGTTTAACATGCATTCACACTATTTGACATATGTTAGCATGCCCTAGAATCTCCTAAAAAACCTTAGAAGTCATGCCCTCACACCTAGCATTACATTTTTCCAGGGCTTGGTAACCTTCCATTCCCTAGAACACCTTGGCACTCCCTAGTTGTCATGCCTTCATAGATAGCCTTACTTTTTTTGTGACTTGGGAGCCCAACCAATTCATTAGCAAAACAATATTGTGCCCAACCCAAAGTCTCCATTTCTCTGAAATTGCTTTGTCCACACCTTATCACAATCATAGCCTTGCCCCCTGCAAGTCCTATTCTGAACTTCTCCTAAAATCCTTGGGACACTTGGAATTCACTAACACTCGGTACACACTCTTATTTGTTTATTTCCTAGACTTATTACCTAGTTCTTCCTTGTGTTTCCCTAACACTCTGTAACACTCCTCAACATCCATTGACACCGTCTGCCATGTGTTAGCATGCATTTTCATTCCTTTGCATGCCCTGGAACTCCTTAAGTATCATGCCCTCACAACTACCCTTACTTTTTTTTAGAATTGAGAACCCAAAGTACTCCTACCTCAACTACAACAACTTAACCAAGTTATAGTTACTACAACTAGCCTATGCCTTGTTCACCTAAGAACTTCCTATAACACATCTTTGGCTACTCATGTCCAATCTCAACTAATCCCACTTAACAAGTTACCAACTCATGGCTCACGTCCAACCATGGCCATAAAACAATTAAGCAACACAGTTTACATCTTGAGATGCCATATCACCTAGCACATCTAATAATCCATTAGCACTATGTGGCACATGTTAGCATCCCCTACATTTATTAGCATGATTTTCACTCCCTAGCACACCCTAGCACTCCCTAACATGCCCTGGAACTGCCTTACATATAACCTTATTACTCCCTCCTTAGAACACTTGGAACTCCCTGACACTCCCTATCACACACTCTTATCTATTCATTTTCATGCATTTTGAAGTAGTTCTCCCATGTGTTTATGTGGTACTCCCTAACACTCGCTAGCTCACATTGGCACACCCTGGCACCTAGCACATCTTGGCATGTTTTCCTGGCACTCTAGCATTCCTTGGAACTACCTAACAAATATTGTCACTCCCTCGTTACAACAACTAGAACTCACTAACACTCACAGTCACACACTCTTATTCATTCATTTCCATTTATTTGAAACTAGTGATCCGTTTTGTTTCCTTGGCACTCCATAATACTCCCTAGCATGCATTGGCACACCCTAGCACCTGGCACAGCTTGGCATGTTTCCTTAGCCTCTAGCATGCCTTAGCACTGCCTACCATACCTTGTTACTCCCTCAGCACACATGTAACTTGTTTACACTTCATATCACAAACTCTTATTTGTTCATTTGCATGCATTAACTTGACCTAGTGCTCCCTTGTGTTTCCCTTGTACTCCCTAATAGTTCCTAGCACATGCTGACACACCTTGCAACCTGGCACTTCTTGGCCACATGTTGCCCTAGAAATCTAGCATGACTTAGCATAACCCAGCATACCATGTCACTCTCTCCTTAGCACAGTTGGAAATCACTGACACTCCCTATCACACACTCTTATTCATTCATTTCCATGCCTTTTAACTTAGTGCTCCCTTGTGTTTCCCTGGAACTCCCTAACACTCCTTAGGATGCATTGACACATAATGATATGCTTCCCTAGCACTCTAGCGTGCCTTGGAATTGCACAGCATACCTTGTCACTCCCTCCTTATCACACCTGTAACTTGCTGACACTTCATTTCCATGCATTTGAAACTAGTGTTCCCTTGTGTTTCCTTGGCACTTGGCCCTAAAACTCCCTAGCATGCATTCACACCACACCTTGGCACCTGGCACATCTTGGCATGCCTTAGTGGTTGGCTTGTCTTAGCATGATTAACATGCCTTGGAACTATCTAGCATGTGTTAGTACTTCCTAACTTTCCCTGGCACCTTGTCACTCCCTAATTGTCATGCCCTCATAGATAGATTTACTATTGTTGCGACTTGGGAACCCAACCAACTCATTGGAAAAACATGTTGTGCCCAACCCAAAGTCTCCCTTTATCTGCAACCACTTTGACCAACACCTTATAATTTTAACCATAGGCTTTCCTCCTACATTCCTATTCTAACCTTCTCCTAACACACTTTGTCCTTGAGACACCTGGAATTCATTGACACTCCTTGGCACACACTCGTATTTGTTCATTTCCATGCATTTTGACTTCTTTATCCTATTGTGATGCCTTAGCACTCCCTAACACTCCTCAACTTGCATTGACAATGTCCTACATGTGTTAGCATGCCTTTTCATTTCTTGGAACACCTTGAGACTCCTTAGCTATCATGGCCTCACAACTACCCTTACTTTTTTTGGGACTTGGGAACCCAACCAAGTCTTGCCTTGACTACAACAACTTGACCAAGTTACAGTTAGTACAACTAGACTATGCCTTGCTCACCTAATAATTGACTATAAATCATCTTAGGCTACTCACGTACAATTTCAACTTATTCCACTTAACCAATTACAAGTTACCAAGTCAGGGCTCATGTCCAACCGTGGCCATAAAACACCCAAGGAGCACAATTTACATCTTGACATGCCATAACACTTGGCATGCCCAACAATCCTTTGGCACTATGTGGCATGTGTTAGCACCCCTTTCATTCCTTGGTATGCTTTCACACTCCCTAGAACACCCTACCACTCCCTGACGTGCCTTGGCATTGCCTAGAATATAACCTTGTCACTCCCTCCTTAACACACCTAAAACTCACTAACACTCCCTATCACATACTCTTATTCGACCTTCATTTCCATGCTTTTTGAACTAGTTCTCTCTTGCGTTTCCTTAGCACTCACTAACACTCCCTGACACACATTGACACACCCTGGCACCTGGCACATCTTGGCATGTTGCCCTGGCACTCTAGCATTCCTTAGCACTACCTAACACACCTTGTCACTCCTTACTTAACACAGCTGGAACTCACTGACAATCCCTGTCACAAACTCTTATTCATTCATTTTCATTCATTTTAAACTAGTTCTCCCTTGTGTTTCTGTGGCACTCCCTAACACTCTGTAGCACGCATTGACATGCCCTAACACTTAACACATCTTGGCATGTTTCCCTAGCCTTTAGCATGCCTTAGAACTACCTAGAATATCTTGTTTCTCCCTCCTTAGCACACCTGGAACTCACCAACACTTTCTGTAACAAAATCTGATTCATTCATTTCCATGCATTATTTTTACGTAGTGCTCCCTTATGTTTCCCTGGCACTTTGTAACACTTCCTAGCATGCGTTGGCACACCCTAGAACCTGACACATCTTGGCTGCATGTTTCCCTATCAACTTAGCATGCCTTAGAACTACCTAGCATACCATGTCATTCCCTCCTTAACACACCTAGAACTTGCTGACACTCTACCACATAATCACATTCATTCATTTCCATGCATTTTGACCTAGTGCTCCTTTGTGTTTCCCTAGCATTCACTAACACTCCTTAGCATGCATTGGCACACTTTGCACTTGGTACATATTGACATGATTACCTATCATTCTATCACACCTTGGCACTTCCTAGCATACCTTATCACTCCCTCCTTAGCACACTTGGAGCTCGCTAACACTCTATATCACACACTCTTATTCATTCATTTCCATGAAATTGAAACTAGTGATCCCTTGTGTTTCCTGGCACTCCCTACCACTCCTTACAATGCATTAGTAGCACACCCTAACACCTTGGCACTCCCTAGTTGTTATGCCCTTATAGATAGCCTTACTTTTTTGCGACTTGGTAAACCAACCAAGTCATTGAAAAAATAATGTTGTGTCTGGCCCAAAGTCTCCCTTTGTTTGAAACTGCTTTGTCCATCCCCTTATCACAGTGATAGGCTTGCCTCTTGCAAGCCTGATTCTAAAATTCTCATAACGCACTTCATCCTTGGGCCACTTGGAACTCACTAACACTCGCTGACACACACTCTTATTCGTTCATTTCCATGGATTTTGACCTAGTTATCCCTTGTGATGCCCTAACATTCCCCATTGGCACTCCTTGGCATGCATTCAACACTATTTGGCATGTGTTAGCACACCTTTTCATTCCTTAGCATGCCTTGACATTCCTTAGCTATCATGCCCTCACAACTACCCTTACTTTTTTTGCAACATGGGAACCCAACCAAATCCTGCCCCGACTACAATAGCTTGACCAAGTTACAGTTACGCCAACTAGAATATGCCTTGTGTTGGCATTATGTTTCTAGTATGGTTATATGTTACAGATGTTGTACTTGATGGAAACACCCATGGCATGGCTCTCAATATGATGAAAATTAAGAAGTACGCAGGAGAAAAGTTCACGGAATTTTATGCAGAGAAAAGTTTATAAAATTTTATTTCATGTGGAGAAAGTTCACGGAATTTTATGCAGAGAAAAGTTTATTTCATGTGGGAAACTTACCTTTGGTCCATGGTAGTTAGTCCTTGGAATTTGAACCTATGGTTTTTGGACCATGGCATCTCGACAGACGTGTTGATCCCTAGTATTGAGTTGATGGTATTGGTTTGTTATTGTTTTGGCCCGTGGTATTGGTCCATGATTTGAGGAAGAGCTTGCCTATATAAAGCAAAGGAGATCATTTGGCTTGTGTATGCTTTTGGGTTGAATATCTTAAGATCTGAAATATTGGGTTATTGTTTCAAAAGCTCGATCTATATGGAAGTGAAGTGGAAAGCGAATCTGTGAAGGGTGATCTCTCGAGCGCTGCAGCTGCGGAAGTGTGGAGGCGCCGCAGGAGAC
>APFE030931156.1:31521-106414 GCA_000404065.3 Pinus taeda | reverse complement strand
GACCGATGTTGCCCTTCCCAAAGTGGTAGTTCTCGGATAGATCTTTCTAACGAGCTATCATACGCGTCAAATAGAGATCGTATGCCCAAGTTACGACCCCGGGAAATTGATGTACCAATTTACCCAAAACGGGGCCCACAATTTGGCGTTTCATCTTCTAAGGGTCGGTTTTGGAATGTGAAGGTTTTTCCTTTGTTCTCAATAATAAATAGGCCTTCGAGCCTCATTGTAACACAAGTTCGGAACAGTTCAGAGACATGTAGCCGCACATCTCTTCTCAGAGATAAGCTACCATCGTCCTAGCTGGTTATTTCCAATTCTGGTTGTAAGCATATTTCGGTATTTTCCATTAATGAAATGAAGTGTTATTTCCGCTGCATCTCTTTATTTATGGTTATTGCATCTCTGTATTTATGGTTATCTCTGTAATCTATTGCGTTCCTGTTTAAATTCGGATCAGTTGTGTCCTTTGAGGTCAAAATTCCAACATCCATGGCTCCACTTCCTTGACTATAACTCCCGGGCATGCCTCAGTTATTACTTCCGATGCACCTCTGATGCCTTCCTCCGAGAAAACATAACTCCAATGTATGACATCCTTCTACTCATCCTCTTGGTGGTAGTCATATTCAGACCTTTTAATAATGACTCTTCCACATCGAGGCCTCTTGTTAGGTCATGCATATAAGGTTGAGTTTTCGATGCTATCAGTTTAAGTTTAAGTATGAGATTGTAACCACGTCACTCACAACAGAGCTTCAACGTGACCCACTTTAAGGAGGTTTTACTATATTATGAGAAATGCGCTCGATATTGAATCCAATGGTTTTTCATAAGGGTTTTCTCCCCTCCTACACCATGCGTCGTTCATAAAGGAATCATATATTGGCTTGACTATGGTGGTTATACCAACTTTTGGAATTTATCCAATGTTCTACCACAACCATTAGAGTTTGCCAAGGCACCCACCGCTATTATCCCTATAGATCTTAGCACAAATTTATTCTTTTAGGATCCATGGGTTTCATAAGATAATAAGAAGTCTATAAGGAGATTGGTACTCCTCAGATATCCACACACTAAGGTGCACCTTAAGGCTTGCAACGACCTGGCCAACAACTCTGTGGTGCTTGTTGAAAGCCTCCAAGACATTTGGCTATTAGGAGGGACTAGAGGTTTGTTCCTCTAAATGAGGTAACATTCCCTAGAACACCATGGATATCACCAGCCATTCAAGTGAGAAGATGGTATACCATCTCATCATTGATATATGGCACATATTATGGTGTTCAGCCTAAGGATATTAAATATTAGTGCAAATAGAATAAGAATGCATTCTACTGAGAATTCAAGGTTGAAATATCAGGTCAAACCATCCTATAAGGTCACATCGTACTCACAAAAGCTCATAGATCCTTTGAACCAAGTCTTGGTTCTAGTGAATGTGCATACCCATCACTAGGGTGCACATTACAAAAGGCTAAAGATTCCCCTCAAGAAAATCACATGTTAATAAGAATAAGGGAGGAGACAAATCCTCAACAATCTCACATTGTAACATCAATCATGCCAATACAAACTATCATCAATGTAAACATCATGTTGTAACAAAAATAAGTTGATCAATATTGGATCATTATATTATTTTTCATCCATCTCGATGCATTCAGAGTGGGAAATGTGGAGGAATCAAATCACGAGAATGTTTTTACTAGCAGGACCTAGTTTGGCAAAATGGGGTCTAAAACCTTCCAGGAGCATTTTGAGGCATCAAACAACGTTTTTTTGGGGTCAAAATTTGTTTCTTTAGTGCATCTATTATCATGCTATTCCACACATATATACCTTTCCAACAACACAAGAATTGTGTCAATCAGAATCAATATGCAAAAGTTATGCCACTCAAAATTTGACCTTCCTATTTTCACCACCATGTTTCGAGAGGATGCCACATTAGCCCCCATTATTCATGGAAAAGGGGCTAGCCACATGATTGTGATGTAAAATACTCTAGAAGAGTCTATATTGTAACTCTAGTTAAGAGTTGAGGTAGTCAAACTTAACCACTAGTAGGATATCGAGTTGTATTATAACCAGGTCACTAGGAGGAAGAGATATTCCATTATTTTGAGAGCATTTGTTCCATAGCTAAGCAAAAATAGCCAGGAGAGATAGGAGCTAGAGCACACAAAGAGGATTTGTGCATTATAGTATCCCATGGTCCACATGCCTTATTTTACTTGCAACCATATTTCCAGGTAGAGAAAGAGAGTGTAGTAACCTCACCTTCCAACTGCTTTTTCTCTCAAAAGGGTTTCCCAGAGTATATATTGTGTCTTAAATGTGTGTGTGAGATTTTTTTTATCATTATCTATTTTCTGCTTAATTTCCATTCGCATGTATGTGCTAATTATAGTAAAAATCTATAGAGCTATAAATTTAATCAAATTATAATAGTGTAGAAATTCAGGTTTTAGTATAATATTATCATATCTATTGTGACAAATTGTCTAGTGGAATATCCATGACAGTTAACAGATCATTTGGTATCAGAGTAGGTTTCTTTGGGTATTTTGTAGAGATTGTAGGGTATTTAGATTGGTAGGGCCAAAAATCATACAACCCTAATCATGGTTGATGAATTTGTAAATGACCCCTATGATCTTGCAAAGGTGAGGTTTTCATGGTTGGAACAACAAGTCACAGATATCAATTGCAATGTAAAACTCCTGATGGAATCCGTTAGCAATAAGCGTGGGATATCAAGAGAAGATGCAGTTTCAAATGCATAGGAAGAAATAGAAGGGGGATCGGGAGATAGGGAGATCAGGAAGAAATAAATAACTAGACGAAGAAAAAACTTGGAAAAGATTAACCTAATTCAAGTGTCGTGAACCAATCATAGTCCTTGTTTAAAATGGAAGAAAAAGTTGATATCAATTTGTACCATGATGAGATCGATGCTCTAAATTTGAAACACTAGAATTTTATTTCATCTTCCATCAAATTGAGGAAGGACAAAAGATCGCATTCACGTGGCTGAAATTAGAAGGCCGTGCACTAAATTGGTGGGAGATCCACACAGAAACATTTAGGTTGGAGGGAGAACCTCCACTGAATAACTGGGAGGAATTTAAAACCATCATTAAGTCACAGTTTTATCTCATTGGGTACATGGAGAACCAGTGGATCCGATGACATTACTTCAGGCAAAAGCCAGGCCAAACCTTGCAGGATTGCACCACATAATTTAGAAAGATCGCTATAATGTTGGGTATCTATCCAAAGAACTCGGATGTACTCCACAATTATTTGTGGCATCTGCACCACCATCTGCATGAGCAAGTGATGTTATTCAAGCCCAAATTGATGGACGAGGCTTGTGTACACGCACAATACCTGTAGAACATAGGCCTAAAGAGAGCACAATCAAGTGGATCGAAGCAAAAGGAACAACATGATGCTTATAAGGAGGGAAAGATGAATTAAAAATGGGGAAAATATAAAAATATGGCAGCCACAACATACCAGTGAAAATATCCTAACAACCACTACAACATTGATCGTCATACAAAGGATAAGTGTTAGAAGTTGTACCCAAATCTAAACCTGAAGAACAAGAAGAAATATAGTAAGAATAAGAATATCATGACCATTGATTTGAGCAACCAAATTGAAATAAGCTCAGATGTAGATGATAATATCATTTGTACATTAGTGAAAAGGGAGGTGAATTTGAGTAGCCTTAACAACAGGAGGAGAAAGAAATGATGAAACTCTTCCATATAAAGATACATGTCAAGAAGACAAAGATTGATGCTCTATTTGACTTAGGATCATAGGCGAATCTCATTGCAAAAGTGTTGGTCAACAAGTTGGGGTTGGAAGTTAGTGATCATCTAAACCCATATCCACTAGGATGGTAAATAAGGATGCAGAGCTAAAGGCAATAAAACAATGCAAAACTAGATTTGTTATTAGTGTTGATTTTATTGATGAAGTAGATCTAGATGTGGTTACCCTTGATTTATGTGGAGTCTTGTTTGGGAGTCCATACATGTATGCGTAAGATGTAATATTCATAAGGATGGATAACCAGTATGGCTCGTCAAGGATGGAAAATTGTTCATGATCAATGCACACAAATGCAAGTTGAAAATTTCATTGGTATGTGCGAACCAAGTGAAAAATTGATCAGTTCCAACAAGAAGTATGTTTTATTGTTTTTAAGAGAAAGTCAGTCTATAGAGGAGAAAATAAGAGGAAAGGAATCCTTGGAGGGGTGAACTAAGAAATAAAAACAACAATTGGAGGTAGGCATACAAGGATATTCCGAGAGACTAAAGAGTTACTGCCTAAGAGAGGATTGGAGCATGAGATCTAGATTGTGTCCTTCAAGGTCTTGTTTGAGGGATTTTTGTGTTTGGTTGAGGCTAGTTTCCTCATATTGGGATGTCTTATTTTTAGATGTGTTTGGTTGCTTGAGTGAATAGTTAAATCTGTTTTTCATTTTGGATCTTCATCTTTGTTGCTTTCCTTTGGCCTTTATCACTTGTGTTTGAGTGATATTTCTTGTATTTTCTTATTTGTACCAGAATTGGTGGTGTCGTGTTTGGTTGTGCAGTTGTCATGTAGAAAATTTTATTTGGGTGTGTCTTGATTGTCCGTTATCACTTCCATTTAATATTGTTTAGGCCTTCCTGCTTCTAGGGTCTCGTCTTGACCTTTCTAGAACATTGGATTTTGTTAAGCCATTGTGCTACAACCCTAGCTTGTTGACATTTCCTATCTTTCTCACTTCTAGCTTTCATGTTGATTGCTTGAGTATATTGGTTTCTTTGGCTTTGTTTTCCTAGATTTGATGCTTTTGAAGTGCTTTATGTTCTAGCTAGGGGACTTTTCATTAGGTTATTTTCGGTTACTTTGCCTTTTTGGTTTGTTTTGGGGATAACATTTCATAAATTTGGGGATTTTCGTAAAATAAATTTGCATTATAATAGGAAACGGTGTGTGGTGAAAACATCTTACCCTCATGTAGTTAGCATTCATTGAAGTGAAAAGAAGGATTTGTATATAGTTGCATCAGGGTTACTAACAAGAGTCATTCACACCATCTAAGTTTCATGCTACATCCCAACTATGTCAACAACAACCACTTAAAATGAACACGATAATAAAAACAACTAGACTCATCTTTTATTTTTGTTGGTAGCACACCAACATTAGATTAGGCTAGGGTATTAGAGATAGGAGTGTGAATCGACTTCCCTAAGACTACAAAACAATATTAGAAAGCTTAATTAAGGAGTTAAAATCCTTCATCATCCAATGAAAAATACGGAGCATGTCAGAAACCCATTTCAGAGGGGGTTAGGCTAGGTCACAATGTGAGTGGTTCTTCTTGGGGCCACCCACCTCGTGGTAGGGAATCTCGTGTTGTGGTTGATCATCAGGAATGTCAATATTTGTGCACCCCCATGGGATGGAGGTACCATAGTGGTTATTCCTAGGAAAAATACCCTATAGGTGGTGGTTGTGGGAGGCAACCATATCTCTTCCTTACCTTTCTCTAGACAACCATGCTTGCGAAATTTAGACCCCACAAGTAAGAAGTCTCTTGGAAGGCCATCTAAAACATAGTATAGGATTGGTTTGTGTGTGTGTTTACCTTCTAGGAATTTTATAGTGTGTGTTTTTTGGTACGATTTAGTAGTCTTGGCCTTAGGGTGTTTACACTAACATAATTGTGTTAATTTATAATTTTTCACCATGGCTGAAAATAGTTGTCATTAATCACATCGTATTCACATTTTGCCTCCTAAACGAGGTGGAATTTCTACTCCTACATGAAGAGTACCTGTCAGTTCTCAAGACCCTGACCAACCCATAGTTATGGAGTCTATACTCGGTCCTTCCAGTAGTGATTTCATTTCCATTGAAACATTGGCAGATGATTTCGCTTCTACTAGTCCACCTTTGACTGATCCTCTAGGACCTGAGTTATTTTGGATGAACCCCGATGGGTCCACACCTACCTATACTTACATTCCCTTGTTAGTATTTTATCCTATGGCATATTTCGAGTCATCTTTACCTTCTGCATTGGCAGTATGTGTTTCCATGTCATCATTGCCACCACTCAATGTGGCTACACCTACTCCTTTGTCTACACCTCTCACATCTTCTTGGGACATTCCAACAGTCTTATCTATGGCTCCGATAAATTTCCCTCATGTCTCCCCACCTACTCCGTCATCTATGATTACCATGATCGTTAATCCTAGTCAGCTAGTAGGGTTAAGGATCTTTTCTCCTAGCCTTGCTCAACCTACGATTCTTGTTACTTAGTTAGGCATAGGAACTTCTAGAAATATGTTGGGGGAGGGGTCATCAGTTTCTCCTAGATAGCCTGATAGAAACATTGCTTCAAATATGCCACAATCCTGGTATAGTTCATTTTTTGGAGGACGCCAACTTCCAACACTTTTCCTGGAGTGGCTAGTTTACTTGGGGAAAACCCTGTTGTTGGTACCATCACTTCTATGAGTTATCCTCCTTATGTCGGTGTTACTGCTTAGGTCAGTTGTTGGGAGCAAGATTCTCCAAGGAAGTTTTGGGGCTAAAAGCTCGTGTTTGAGTTAAATTTTGTAATAAAATGGTAAAGTCTCTGCATTTTGTGGTCGCGGAGCACGAAGGTGTTATGTGTCATAAAGGGTAGTCCACCCTTAGTTTTGTAAAGTAAATTCGACTGTAAGAGTTCTACCCATGGTCTGTGGACCATGCGATTGTATAAAATGAGCTAAGCTCTAAGTAGTTTTAGGGATATAGAATGATGAATAAGGTAAGAGAGTCATAGCTCTGAAGTAAGAAGTCTAAATCTTGGGTCGTAGCATAGGTAGAGGCTCTGCAGCTGAGTGTGCAAAGGCCTATGGTAGAAGTCCGCAACTGAGTGCGTGGACCCCTACAGCTGTGTGCGCAGGGTGGACAGAGTTTAAAAACACTTGAAAGATATCAATAAAGAGAAATATTCAACAATTCCTGTGTCTTTGTTCTGTTACTGCATCTTGATATGTTATGTATGAATTTCCTTTATTATGCTTATGTGATACACGAATGAATACAATTATGTTGAATAATTGAATGCAATTACGATTATCTATTTACACAATGTTAACTATAATTATTTGATAAGATATGTCAGTCACTTAGAGTAATTGGGGAATCTGCATGACATGCTATCGAAGCAATGTGAAAGTACCTGAGCAGTAGGTTAGGGCTACGTGAAGGTTGATTATACCCTTTCATGGAGGTATTTAAGGTTGGAATAGAGGGCTAGTCTTGCAAGCCCTAGAGCAAAGCAAACTGCGTGAAGGCAGGGATAGAGGGAATCAAACGACATCACAACCATCTCAGGGTGCGAAAACTTGGTTCCAACATCCCCCCATACTGCTTTGGGTGAGACTTCAGTTTGTGCTCCATAGGATGATGCCAAAAGGGCTAGTAATGTAGGGATTTGTTTGGCTAATTAACCCTGAACCTGGGTCAGGCCCCCTCAATCCAACAAATGGTTCTGTTACCGGGACCAGAATTTGCAGAAGAGATGTGCGATGTCGTATCATTGGAATCCAACTAAGAATGAGATTGGAGATTGGTTGGATAAAAAGATCGACGAATTCGCAGTGCAGGAGAACAGAAACCTGCGAGTAATGAAGGAACAATGGTTGGATAGATACCTGTATACAGACATCCACGAGGTCTTTTTCTACTCCTTCCCAATTGAGTTATACGAGTGGATCGTGAAGCTAGTAGATAGCCAAGGAAGGTGAAAACTTGATTGTCCTATTATGTGGACCTCCGGTTAATACAGAAATTGGAAGCATCTGAGGACAAGATCGCTCGCGTTGTCAATCATTGGCTTGATCGCGTCATAGGAGGATTCGTGACTAAATTCGTGGTTGACACCTCAGTGAGCTACAATGAGGCAGAGCAACACTTTTTCAAAGGACCGCGAGGTAAGTACGTAAAATATTTGAATACTTGGATTAAAATGCTATTGTGCAAAAAACGGGTTATGCAGCTACCTTGATGTTCGAAACTACACGAAGCGGAAAAACCTACAGGAATGAAGGTGTTAGGGTCCTATAATAATAGGATTCATAATTTTGAATTAGCTATGGTTAGTCTTATAATATTGTACATACTTTTGCTTTCTGCAAAATTTTTTGCATATTAAAAATTAAAAAATGTAAAGAGGGTATGTCCTAAAAGAAATATCAAAGGACAAAAAGAAAAAGAAAAGATCAAAAAAGGGAAAAATATGAACCCCAAACAAAAAATAGATCATGAAAGTGTGCAAATTCAAGTGCCACTACTTTTAATTTTATGTGCAAAATAATGATTGTGTGTAGCTTTTCATAAATGCCACAACCCATGATAGTCAAATAGATTAATATTGACTAATTCATGCTTTAAATTTCATGTTTATAGATAGAGAATAAAGATCTAGCCAAACTGTTTAACCTTGGTAGATCAGTAGTTAGGTAGAGAAATAAAAATATGATCATCAGCTTAATCTGAGCCATTGGAAGTCATAAGGTTAGAATTAGATAGTTTGCTTGTCAAAATAAAAGGAAAGAAAGGGTATACTAGCTTAAATACACCCAATAAAATGAAGAAAAAATGTTATGATAAGTAAAGGGTAGGTAGAAGAAAGGTTGCAGATGTATAAGGTTGTTAAATCATAAGCACATTTATCATGCTTAATCCTATGTTTCAGTGTGCAGGAGAATCTATGAGAGTGAAAGGTTGTTCGCAAGCTTATTTGATTAACTTCCTCTCATTTCATTTCACCTCCACTACATACTTACTAATTTCCCCATTATCCCATAATTTCTCATAAAAGTACCCTTTTCCATTCATTTTGACCCTTACCCCTTGGTTTCACACATTTCCCTAGTAAATTACCCTTGAAAGGTCATCCCTCTACCCAAAACCCCTTTTCTCCAGTATGATACCCATTCCCCATTGCAAAAATCACCTCCCCCCTTATTAATTTCCTTATTTCACCTCAAAAACCCATAAAACCCCCTTATCCTAAGTTTAACCCCCCTCGCACTTTTTAATTAACTCCTCGATTTATATTTCCCCGACATAAACCTTTTAACCCACCAACCTAGGTGCGGTTAAGAAAACCCTGCCATAATAAACCCTGGTCCCCACTCCATTAACCCACACTTATATTTAATCCCTGCTTTGTTTATTAATTAATTACAATTTATTGTAATTAACCCCCTGGGCCCCACAAGTCCTGACCTTGATTCCTCTTCGTGCATCTTGACTACACAACAGCCGTTAGATATCCCACCCCCAGATCCAATGGCGTGAATCCATATCGTGCTCATTCCCTCTCCGACCTTTACCAGCCCAAGAGCATGC
Organism: Pinus taeda; assembly: GCA_000404065.3. Taxonomy (NCBI): domain Eukaryota; kingdom Viridiplantae; phylum Streptophyta; class Pinopsida; order Pinales; family Pinaceae; genus Pinus; species Pinus taeda. The sequence goes on along the minus strand of APFE030931156.1, from coordinate 96,979 downwards.
GAGGTTCACTGTTTGCCCGGGCCCTATTCTGCTACGTGGTATCTCTAGGTGAAATCACGTGCTCTTAAGGAAATGCTGCCTACCTGCCAAAAGTAGTGCAATGGCCCCTGAAACTGCCTCCCTGCCAAAAGCTAAAACCATCCACTATTCATTGATGAATTTCGTTCCAAATTGTAACCGTTGCCAGTTAAAAGGTCGGAGAAGCCCATTTCGACTCTTTTCGCTCATTTGCATTGTGAATGTTGCCTAAGCCTTCCTGTGCCACCCTGAGCCTTTGCAACCGAAATTGACCGCCGTTTGTCTCCAAACAAGCTCCGGATGCCCAATTCAAGCATCTAGTGCATAGCTGAAACCACCGTATCATCTACAATCACCATTAAAACCAGTTTTTAGCATGAATCACCAATTTCCAGGTATTTTGAGAAAAAACCAGAATGACCCTCTCAATTTGAAAACATATAGTTAATTCAAAGATCAATTAATTTAAATTAAATTAATTTTCCCAAAATTGAAGAGTATTTCCACTTGAATACCCAAACCCCTCTTTTGTAAACTACAAATCACCCTCTCATTGCACCAGAGTTTTCAAAGCCTCACTTCTACAGCCTATACAAGCTCAATTCACACCCTTGCTCCTAAAAATGGATTCCTAGACCTCTCTGGACGTGAGACCTGTGTCAACCCTTCACCTGGACATCGACCATTTGGCACTAGCAGACATGGATTTCCAAATAAAAGATATTGCTACTGTAGCCTAGCTCTTGAAGCTTCACTGCTGGAGTAAGGACATATTCCTGAACCATGCCGATGACATCCACCTTTGTGAATCCAATTTAACCAAATATCTATTCCTATAAGTGCACCCATTCCCTGAAATCATACATTTTTGTCATGCCTACTATATCCCTAGCCAAAGAGCTATTGTTACCCCAAACCAGCAGCTCTTGTTCACCATTAAACCAGAGTCCATCAACCAAATGCTTCAAGTCCTACCTAGCCCTAATCAAACCCCTCTATCCATTGGAGACCTATTGAACCTGTATATCACCCTTGACCTGGTTAAGATAAGGCAATTCTTCTAGACTTTCATTATTGATGACCGACATACTCCCATAGATACCCCACCCTATGCTACCACTATTTTTTTTTAAATTGGTAGACATATAATCACCACGCTCTCTTGCATCTTAGGATATACCATAGATGATCATGTGGATGAGGTCATCCCGACCTTTCTGTCCATTTTAACCCCAGGCAAACCTCCTGCTATCATGTACAATTATGCTTAGTTCATTGCAGATAGTATGCATGAGCAATTCACAAGACTGCCCACTAAAAGAGTTTTCAAGTACTCTTCAGTGTTATTTCACATGTTTTTGCATTACCGAGTAGATAAGTTCCTTATAAGCATATAGAAGTTGGATATCAAGGGAAAAGAGAGATCAGTGTTCTTTTGGACACACTTGATCCAGAAATACTCCACAATATTTACCTACAAAGATTTCATAGATTCATTTGTCTACCTAGTCATGAACATGCTGATCAGTAGTAGTCAAACCTAGAATCAGCCAAGAAATCAAGAGGGTGCTACAGTTGGCTAAGAACAACAAGGTGGGAGACTGGTACTTGTACCAGAACCACACTAAAATCAGGGTTTATGGCTACCAATTAGCCCCTTATAAATTTCCCAAATACCTCCCTATGAGGATATTTGCAATTGAGTATTTTAAACAAATCATCAACTCTGATGAGGTCCACTTCCTATCTGCTAGGAAGAAGACCCAATTTAAAATGAAAAACCAATTGGGCCCATTCATTTGCAATAACAGAGAGGCTGGACCTGAAGCTGAAAAGATACTACAACAGATGAAATTCAACAATAGCTTGATGTGGCAGTATGACCCTCATGGGGTCATAAACAAGCTAAGACTCAGGGTCAAATTGGGACCTTTCATCCACCTCCCAAGACCTGACATTGAACAGTTTGCCAACCAATTTGAGTGGTTGGAAAATACATTGATTGATATGGATAACACAATTGTGGATGTAGAGAACACACTTATTGATGTTGAAAAATAAATTGACCAAAGCTCTTTCTTGCAGGTTCCAGAACTAGGGAACAAATGAATATTACTCCTGTATTATAGACCCTAGCCAATGAGGAGAAGAATCCAAAGAGCAATAGGGAAGAGGCATCCAGTTCTATCATGGAGACTACAAATGAGCTGTTTGAACTCAGAAAAAGGCCCAAATTGAATCCTGTGTCTGAACAGGAGGAGAACATTGAATCAATGGAAATAACTGACATTGAAACAATGGGGCAGAGAAGCAAAGACACAACTGTTTCGGGTGAAACATAGCAACCATCAACCTCCAACACTCAATGATTGAGAGACAACTGAGTGTTGAGGTTTCCTCCTTTGACAAGCCAACTGACAGAGAAAAGGATATCAAAGACAAGTACAAGTAAATAAAAATGAGAAATGAGAAGTTGAAAGCAAAGACATACGCCCAATACTTCAAGCATACACCAGCCAACCAAAGTAGGTTGCATGTCTCATTTTTGCAGCCCATTGTTCAGCAACCAAAGACCTCAACTGATTACAAGAAGACTGATTTTGAGGTGTTGGCTAGGGATGTTCATCCCATTGATCAAACATAGTTTCACAAACAGGGTTGAGAAATGATTTACTCCACCCTTACAGGAAAGGGCATGGCTGCACACAGGCTACAAGATTCACTGGATAATGTAACAGTCCAATATAAATTGGAGAAAGCCTCCTCACAGGCCAAAGACAATAGGATCAAGTCATTGGAGGACTTGGTCATTGAGTTGGGCCATGATCCAAGTGACATTAAGGCTGCTGAGAAATTGATAAAAAAGAAGAATGAGGATATAACAACCCTCAAGAAACAACTTAATTTGCCTCATTTACAACACCCTCAAGCAAAGGAGGTCCTCCAAAGCCAAACCAATCATGAAGAGATGATGGACCTAGTGCTACAACTGAAGGATCAGTTAAAGGAGATGGAGAAAGAATTGGATAACTTGATTAAGCTAAAACAAGCTAGTCTTGATGATGCCCCTGCAACTGTCATCCCAACAGTTACCATTGTTGTACCTTCTACTTTGGCAGCATCCTTAGCTACCACACCTCTAATGGCCATGTCATTGCCAGCATCTATACCAACTACATCAGCAACAGGGTCTACAGGTGATGAAGAAAACAGGTTGGTCAAAGAAATGGAAGAAATGTCCATTCAGACCACTGAGATGAACGAGCTTAAGGAAAGAGTGACCAACCTAGAAATAGATTACAAACTTGCCCAAATTATGCACAAAGAGAACAACAAAATTCTACAAGGATGAATGAACAAATCAAAATCTTTGAGAAGGAACTAACATTGAATGAACCTTTAGGTCAGGCTAAGGAGCAATTGTGGGCCAATATCATTGACTATGTCAATGATATTTGGCCATCCATCCAGGCTATTTTTGAACAAATTGATTTAATAAAGCAGGGTACAAAATCCATTCAAAGCGCCAAAGCAGAACTTGGAGACATGCCAGAGGAAGCTGAAAGGATCATTCACATCCTCAACTCCAAGAACAGGTATGAGCTGCAAGAATTAGAGATACCTAACAGAACAAGTACAATTTTGGATGTTAAAAGGGTCCTCACTAAGAGGAATTTGATGTTGAACCTAGAGGATGAGTGCCAAACCATGTAATTGGCCATTGACAGATTCATGTCAAATTTGAAAATTTGAGGCAAAAACGTTTGTTGAATCCCTTGGTAATAAATGATAAACTGATGACGGAGGAGGACTATAACAAAAAAATCCAGGAAGTGGCCAAAGATTAGGTGAATACTTCATCCATGAAGGGCATTCCTACTGGCAAAGTATTATATCAAACTTTTGAGAATTTTTTTTACCTTTTTGTTAATAAGCCTACTTTTGCCAAATATATAGAGGCAGATGAGATCTACAAGAAGATGCTCAATATCTAATTACCAGATGCTGAGACATGGGAAAAACTAAATGATTTAATGTAGAAATACACAATAAAAATATAAAATGTACAGTAAAAAGTAAAATGGCACAGTGAAAGGATATTGACAAGTCAGCCAGGTCAAAGTGTATTAGATGAAAGCTCAAAGTAAATAGAACATCCAATGTGAAGACCAAACAACAAAGCAGATTAAAAGGAAAAAGATTAAAGCCAACAGAACCTAAATAACAGGGACAACAAACGACAGTTCAATAGTTGTCTCTATCTTCTTGCATGAAGATATTTCTTTCTCCTAGATTATTTCCCAAGACAATTTGGGATATTTTATAAATTCTTTTTGTATAAATACTTCATAATTCGAAGTATTGAGTGTGGATTTATATAGATTTGTAGAGTTATTTTGATCTTAAACCTAAGGGTTATTGTACCAATTTTCAAATCAACAGACTGGAGCAAGTAATAAAAATATTGCATTACAGGATTCATGAGATGAGCTATTGAAGTGAAGTATCTGATTTGTTTGATTTTGTTACTTTCTTATGTGGTTCATAAACTTAAATTTTATCTAAATTTGAATGAATTAACTAGAAATTTAACTTAGAATTTATTTAAGTACACTCTATTTTGCATAGTTAATCATTTATATGTTTTCCTTTGATATCCGGATTTGAGAACCCTTAATTTCTCTCCCATTCCGATTGACCTCTTTCATTTCTCTTCATAATCCAGCCTAAGGAACCTTTAATTGCTCCCTGGATTTGATTGGAAACCATTTCACCATAGAGCCTTTGAGATCTGTAGTAACTCCCTTATCTCACGCTATAGACACTGTTTTTAGAACTTGATCCAGTCTTGCTTGTCTGGAATTTTCCCCCATATCCCAATGGTAAAAGCAACCCTATCTTCATCTAAGTAAGTGATCCCACCACCCAAATTCAAATCAAAACCCAAGTGTAACAATAACTAGCCTAAAATCAATTAACTACAACAAAGTTACTTCATAATGATCCAAATTGGATCCATGAAAAAATTATCAAAGTGTCATGACTGTATCAAATCAAGACGAACTTCAAAATTCATGAACAAAGAGTGATCAGGAAGACCTCTGGATAGTGGTAGTTTACAACCAGCAAGGAACGATGAGGACCTCCGTCAAAGCGCGTTGGCCAAGGCCCATGGAGACCGCATAAGAGGCAAAATTGGCAGTTAGGAAGCCCAGATCAGGAAATGGAGGCCATTTCTGATGTGCGATTAGCGCTAATCATGCATCTCTGGGCAAAACCCCTCGAAAAGGAAAAGCCCCGAGCACTCGGCCGCATGGAAAGCCGTGGAACCGTAAGGAAAGTGCTATGCAAAAGGTGAGTCCTGCGCTCCAAAACTGGGGGTATATCGGAGGCACATTGGGGCAGTAAACGGATTTGGTAGAAAATGAGCGATTCCATTTAGCACACAACGCGTGTCCGGTGGATGAGAGATAAAACCACCTCTCATCAACAGTTGAGCGAGTCAACTGCACGTAATGAGCGAACACCATAGGATTTGGGGACTCTAAATCTAACGGCGGAGATTGCTCCCGATGGAGAAACCAGATTTGATAAGGCAATGAAGCTGCCACATGCAAAAGTTTGAAGTCCAACTTGATTGCTGAGTTGGCAGATGAATCATTCCATAGTGTAACTAGAATACCGAACTATTGAGGAAGAGCTGGTGCAGTTTGTGAGAGGACAGGTGGCCACCTCCCTGTGAGATGATGGCAATGACGTAGAGGCAGGGAACTCCAAATGAATAGTAGCAGGCGATTCAAAGGGGCAGAATAGGAAGGGAACATCCAAGGATAGATTGGCTGTAAGCCATGAATAGATAGAGAATAGAACACAAAGACAGAGAGAGTGAGAGCGAAGAAAAGACATTGAAGCAAGAAGCAGAAAACAGAGAGTCAAGTTGACCTAAGGCAGCATCGAGCAGACAGAACCAGGATTGAGAGGTTCAAGCCATCCCTGTGAGGACATCTATCGGGAATTGAGCACCATTGGACTCCTCCCATTAAAGGCCAGAGAGGTCGAGACTTGGTAAGCAAAGAGTCTGTGCACTCTAATGCCTTGGGGAATCCAAGAACCACCCTACTAAGCATCCTCTGTTTCAGGAGACTCAAGTTGACCTCCTCATCGTAAATCTTTTCTTTAAAGACACAATAAAAGAAGGCCACCAGTGAAAGTTGGACTGGAGATGTAGCCAAGGAGGATAGGGTGAACTCCTTATTAAATCTGTTGTGTTCTTGCATTTGCTTACTATGTTTCTCTTACTGTTTTTCATTCTTCCAGTGTTTGTGTATTTTGCAATCTGATCGATCCATTGCCTAAAATAACATAGACACACACCAACACATGAGTTTGTAATACCTTCATTCATTATTTATTTAATTGAGATCACTCATGAGTGAATTTCAGATCACATAAAGAGAGAACCCTCTCTGAGAATTGGAAGGCTAGATCCTAATCTCCAAAGTAGGTTTGTGGTTACCTCTGAACATCTCTTTCTTTAATAACTTCTAGAGAAATTTTGGATTGATAACAGAAGGAAAAAAGGGTTCGGAGTATAGTCCATTTATTTCACCTCCACTAGTGTTATTCAGTTAATAAGACAAGGATTCTCGCGAATAGCACCTCTGACTTCACCACCGTCACCTCCAACTTCACCACCGTCACCTGCAACTTCACTTGTACCACCTCCACCTCCCCCATAGTTCAGTATGGCAAATACAGTGAAGCTGCCTTTGTTCAAAGGCTTGGGAAATGAGGACCCGAACCAATTCTGGTTCATTGTGAGGGCTGCATGGGAAGCTTAAGGTGTTACATATGATCATATAAAGAAGGAGACATTGGTTAGTGCTCTGCAACATCGTGCGCTAACCTGGTATATTAAGTACTCTAATGATAACCCGAATGTTTGAGTGGTAAACATCTAAACAACACTGAATAGAGAGTTCAATAGGCCTAAATTTGAGGCGTAGTTGATTGTGGGATTCAAAGAAATCGCGATGCAACCAGGTGAGACACCCTGGGAACTAGATCAGAGGTTGAAGTGTACAATACGTGAAGCCAACATGAATTTGACAGAAGGATAGCATCGCGAGTTGTTTGTGAATTCGCTACTACCACATTTAAGGGCTGCGCTATGGCAACAGAAGGTAACAACTCAGGCATAGGCCTTGGAGATTGCCATGAGACTACATGAAACTCCGATGCAAGATCCAAACCTAGGGGTTCAACAAATCCATGCGCAGCTGAAGAACCTATGTCTTAAGATGAAAATTATGAAGCAAGACAGGACAGTTCGACCAGAGGTGCCCGAGGAGGTATGGTGCTTGAAATGAAATAGTCAAGATCATGACAAGGACCATTGCCTGATCTTTGCGAACTATATTGCAGGGGGAGGACCAATGCCTTTAAGGGAAAAAGCTTAAGAAGGACCGAGCGCAGGGCCTGCATTATGGTGTGCTATTTGTCAGGTAGCAAGAAAACATGCCACAGATAACTGTGATTTGTTGCAGGAGGTTGTACAAGCACCACAATAGTTGTTCTACAACTTTTGTAAGTCGGTAGGGCATGATGAGCATAATTGCAGAAGTTATGAATTTATGATGTATAGAACTCCCACTTGTAGGGTTCAGACTGAAACACAGCCCCCTGACCAGAGTGTAGGGATGGTGCAGATAGGATTTCAAGGGCGCGAAAGAGGCCAAGGCAAAGGAGGACCTGGTAGAGGCTGGGGACAGTTTATTTTCTATAATTGCGGAGGACCAAGACACTATGCTCGCGATTTCACTAATCCAACACGTCCATCGTGCAAGTCTTGCATGTTGTTTGATCATGAAATGGAAGATTGTCCTATGTTGATAGCTAGGATACGTGACAAAGGGGTTCTACCACCTTCGCCGACCCAGAACCTGTAGATGATGAGGTCTAAGCCACATGAACAAGATCCAAATGTAAATATAGTACTCAGAAGTGGAATTGTGATAGGATATGACAAGGGGAAATAGCCAGAAGACAATACATGGGTTCACAAAGCTCCAGCAAAGGAAAATGAGTTTGATTTGGAGCGTGCATGTGAAACCTTCATGGAAGAGAAGAAGAGCTTGGTTGAGGCCTCCACCTCAGGAAGCAAGGATAAGCTTAATCAGGAGTTGGACCCCTCTATGCTTACAAGTTTCCTGGAAACCTGTATGAAGTTACTGTGCAATTGCAAGGCTATGAATGGGCTATAGGATCTAATAGATAGATGCACCGGAAACACTCTGACTGAGCCATGCGTAGTACGAAAGATTGGCAAGCATAAAACAAGGATAGGATGAGAGATGAGACTGACCACGCAGATAGGAGAGTATGAAATGAATCAGGTTATTTTGGACCTGGGGTCATATGCCAATGTCCTACCGAAACAGACGTGGGAACAGATGGGGAGACTTGCACTACAATGGTCTCTGATTCAGCTAAGGATGATGAATCAGTAAAAGATCATCCCCATGGGGTGGCTGCAGGGGGTGACTGTGGATATTGAGGGGGCGAGCACACTGGTTGATTTTGAAGTAATAGTGATAGTGGATGACAACAATCCCTATCCTGTGCTCCTGGGAATTTACTAGGCTACTGATATGAATGGGGTAATCAAGCTGAAGAAGTGAAAGATGATCTTTGAGAAGAAATTGCTGTGCGTAACAGTACCCCTCGATCCTTCTGAAGGGTCGTGCTATACTGAACCAATCCACGATTATGAGAGCGATGATGATATGGACTGTATCTATAAGATAACAATGCAAGATCAAGATTGGGTGAATCCAATAGCGGATGGACGAATTAAATGGGATTGCGCGAGTTCATGCACCTCAGATTCCGATGAAGAACTAGAGCACTGGCAGAATTGGCTACATGAAGTAACCATGCTAAGTTGTAACGTGATGACGCGGTCGCTACATTGTGTGTCACCATAGGTAAGAAATCTGCCTACTTATGTTGGCCTGAATGTGGTAGATATATTTTTGGATGCATTTGAAAGGGAGGTACTAGAAAATCAACGCTTCCAAGCATTGGACTGGGCATTGCACACTATGCTTGCAAGGTTGTGGGGTACGCATAAGGGAAGCTTTGATTATTGGTACAAATGTAGGAGAATGATGAGAACTCGCTTCGGGAAGCTGACGATGTGAATGACAGACGAGTATGACGGGAAGGATGATTTGTGCATGAATTTGGCTAAATGGGCCCAGGCTTATGGAGAAAAGCCCCAACCTGAATGGGTGCACTTGTTCTATCATACCTTGGATGTTGTCCCGATGAATTGGTATGTAGAAACAGAGCTCCACCATAGGGCAGGTGAATGGGATATCCTACATGAAGGATTCATGATGACATTCATTTTTGAGGACATGTTTGACAGTATTGTTGAAGCTTTACAAGAGGTGAAAGCAACAATCTTTATAATACCGTAGATCCTTTAGACCTGATTCAACCTGAATGGGCTACTCAATTGAGTCGCACGCTAGAATTTTATAATGTAAATATTGAAGAAGAGGACAAGGATTCGTGGAAGATTAACATTCCAGAAACAAAAGGTCATTGCAAGGTTAAAGGACAATAGATTGAGAACCCTGATATAACCCTGCCGTTGAAAACAAAACAAGTAAACATTGGTACGAAGGTAGAACCCAAATTTGTGAAGATTGGAGACTACTGGGACGATGTGATGGTGGATAAGGTCACTAAATTGCTCTGTGAATACTAGGATTTATACCCTACCAAGTTTATATACCTAAAATGGATAATTGGGGACCTAAGTATGATGAAGATCACATTAAAGCCTAATGCGAAGCCAAATAAGCAAAGACCTTATCATCTCAATCCGCAATATAAGGAGAAGGTCCGTTTAGAGCTAGAAAAGATGCTCGCGGCAGGCATCATTGAGTCCATGGAAGAATCTGACTGGATAAGTCCAATGGTGGTACAAGAAAAAAAGCAGAAAGATGAAATAAGGATATGCATGGATCTTAGAAAGATGAATGATTCTTGCATACATGTTCCTTTCCCGAGTCCATTCATTGATGAAGTGTTGGACAATGTAGGTGGCCGGGAAGCATATTCCTTCACTATTGGGTTCTTGAGATACCATCAGATCAAAATCGTGCTAGAGGATAAAAGCAAGACAACCTTCGCGACTGAGTGGAGTTGTTTTCAGTACACTGTAATGCCATTTGGATTAAAGAATGCACCTGTGATCTTCTCGCGTGTAGTCGTTGTTATGTTCAAGGAATTTATTCATAAGTTCCTGGAGGTATATTTTGATGATTGGACTGTATTTGGGCTAGTTAAATGCCATGTAGTGAGCTTGCACATGATGTTGGATACCTGTCAATGATACCAGATCATGCTCAATCTCAAGAAGTGTTTGTTTTGTGTTCCTTTTGGGAACCTATTGGGGCATGTGGTTTTTAGACAAGCACTGATGGTAGACCCAGCGAAGATCACGGTGATACCGAACTTGGAAGCACAGATGAGTGTGAAACAACTGCATGCTACCCTGGGACATACAGGATATTACATAAAGTTTATCAAAGGCTATGCCTAGATCACTGCACCTATGGAGAAATTGTTGAATAAGGATGTCACGTTCTATTGGAACGATGACTATAAGAAGAGCTTGGATATATTGAAAGAAAAGATGGTCACTGTGCCAATTCTAGTCTTCCCAGATTGGAATAAAGAGTTTCATGTACATGTTGACGCATCATGTATAGCACTAGGAGAAATACTGACACAGGCTGGCGAAAAAGGCTTGGACCATCCTATCGCGTTCGCAAGCCAAAGATTATGCAAAGCGGAGAAGAACTATTCCATCACTGAGCGTGAAGGGCTAGCTATGTTGTATGCACTCCATAAGTATAGGCACTACTTGCTGGGAATCCATTTTAAGATATATACAGATCACTCCGTGTTGAAGTACCTAGTCAATAAGCCTCTGTTGGGGGGGAGAATCTGCAGGTGGCTCTTATTGTTCCAGGAATATGATTTTGAGGTTATTGTGAAGCTTGAATGAGTAAATGCGGGACCATACCATCTATCATGGATCAAAATAGGGGAGGAACCCACCAATTTGGAGGAGGGATTGCCTAACGCGCAGCTATTTGCAGTGCGCATTATGGATGGTCATTTCGAGGATATGATACACTTCCTAACAATGGGAATTGCTCCAGAAGGATAACTGTCTAGTAAAAGAAGGAGTTGGTGGTGCGCGCGGCAGATTTCTTTGTCATTGTTGGGCATCTATACAAGATGGGGAATAATGAGATATTGTGATGATATGTACCTGAGTTCGAAAGAAGTAGCATCCTCATGGATGCTCATGGGGGCACCGTGGGAGGACATTATGTAGGAAGAGCAACCACACAGGAGATTCTACACATAGGGTTGTGGTGGCCAACCCTCCATTAGGACTCAAAAGCATATTACAAGTCATGTGATGTCTATCAAAGGACTGGCAAGCCATCGCCGAGGGATGAGATGCCTTTGGATCCACAGATGATGTTTCAACCCTTTAAAAAGTGGGTGATAGATTTTGTGGGACCCATTCAGCCCCAAGGAAAAACAGGATCAAGGTACATTATCACCGCGACGGAGTCTTTGACTCGTTGGGCGGAGGCACAACCTGCGAAGGATTGCATAGGCGCGATAGCTACAAAGTTCCTCTTTGAGCATGTACTGATGTGATTTGGCTATCTAAAAGGTATTGATGAGTGATTGCGGTATGCACTTCCTGAATGAGACGATTAGCGCGCTAACAAAGGAATTTCAGGTATATCACCAGAAGGGCACGCCTTATCACCCCCAGGCTAATGGGATGGTGGAAGCATTCAACAAAGTACTAAAAAATTCACTGACCAAGGTTTGTAATGCTCAACGAAGTGATTGGGACCTACGCATATCGATAGTACTGTGGGATTATCAAATGACATGCAAGAAGTTGACTGGAAAAACCCCTTTTAGGCTTGTCTATGTTGTTGAAGCAGTGATGCCCATGGAATATATTGTGCCTAGCCTGTGCATAGCAATGCTCACAGGTATGATGGATCATGGAGCCCTAGAAGAAAGGTTTGCACAACTGGATGAACTGGAGGAAGAAATATTTTTAGCTGGATTTCACCAACAGGTCCAAAAGCACCGGGAAAAGGCATGGAATGATCAACATATTAAGCTATGAACATTTAAGGTAAATGACCTGGTTTTTTTATATGATAGTAAGTTTGATAAATTTCTAGGGAAGTTCAAGATGCACTAGTTAAGGCCTTATGTCATTAAGGAAATTACTGATGGAGGAGCGGTACAACTGGATGGAGCACTGACCACAAAAAATGAGGTTGACAAGCCCACTGTCAGCACCTTGAAGGGAGTTTGGTTGAACCTCACAACACTTCTACATGAAGCATTCCACCTCTTGCAGGATGGAGTAATTGCAAAACTAAGGGCCCGGGAGCACCGCGCCCTCTAGGTGATCAATGAATACTAGATCAACAATGAACAGATGGCCCTACAGATAAATTCTAGCATCGCTTTTGAGACCAAGGTAACCAACCAGAGCAAGAAGATTATGCAGGTCATTGAGGAGGCATGCAAAATGGTCCCAGAGTTGGCCATTCCAGAAGAGGAGCTAGTTGAGGTCTGCATCCACAAATTGGCCACAAGGGTGTGCGACACTTAGACTAAGAAGGCGCGGGTTGAGATGGAGTTGAACTTGCAGATTACAGAGCTACAATTGAGGGCCCAGCCTTCAGCACTACCAGAGGTAAAGGAACATCAAGTAGCCATTGTCACAGAAGTAGTCACGACAGTGGAGAGTGCAGTAGCAGACTGCACATAGTTGTTCGAGCAATCATTTGAGGTGTTGACAAGCTTGCAGGAGGACCCAATATACAAAGACTAGAGGTGAAAGCACTAGGATGAAGTTAAGGGCATAACGCACACCATCGTGCTGACACAGAGGCTAGCAAAGCTACAGGAGGCCAAGCAGCTAAAGGTGTAGGTGGACGCACTGCATAAGGAAGCAACGCTGAAGGCGCGACAAAAGCCTTGGCTGGAGGAAGCTTACCCAGTCCCAGGAAATATTGAAGGCAAGCTTGCGACTCTACAAGCGATGCAACAAAAGCTTCAGGCTGACAACGCAAGAGCAGCGACCGAGAAGACAGTGGAAGATGTGAAGCAAGTGGCAGCTCAGTCCATGGCTGAGGTTGTGGTCATACGGGTCGAGTTGGATGGGCTTCATGTAAAGATCTCCATGCCTACTGAGTGACTTGAGGGCGAGTCATGATGTTTGTGTTGGGGGCCTATTTGGAGTGGGATCCCTTAAGGGCAGTTTTGGGGATAAAAGCCCATGTTTGAGTTAAATTTTGTAATAAAATGGTAAAGTCTCTGCATTTTGTGGTCACGGAGTGTGAAGGTGTTATGTGTCATAAAGGGTAGCCTGCCCTTAGTTTTGTAAAGTAAAGTTGGCTGTAATAGTCCTACCCATGGTCTGCAGACCATGGGATTGTATAAAAAGAGCAAATATCTAAGTAGTTTTAGGGATATAGAATGATGAATAAGGTAAGAGAGTTGTAGCTCTAAAGTAGGAAGCCTAAGTCTTGGGTCACAGTGTAGGAAGAGGCTCTACAACTGAGTGCGTAGAGGCCTAGGGTAGAAGTCTTAACTGAGTGTGTGGACAGAGTTTGTAAACACTTGAAAGATATCAATAAAAAGAAATATTCGGCAATTCCTGTGTCTATGTTCAATTATTGCATCTTGATGTGTTAGGTATGAATTTCCTTTATTATGCTTATGTGATGCATGAATGAATGCAATTGCGTTAAATAATTGAACGCAATTACAATTATCTATTTATGCGATGTTAACATTGTTTGAAAAGATAAGCCAGTCACTTAGAGTAATTGGGGAATCTTCACAACACGCTGCCATAGTAGCGTGGATGAACCTGAGCAACAAGTTAGGGTTGTGAAAAGGTCGATCATACCCTTTCGTGGAGGTATTAAAGGCTGTAATAGAGGGCTAGTCTTGCAACCCCTAGAGCAAAGCAACCTGCGCGAAGGCAGGGATAGAGGGAGTCAAACGACATCACAACCATCTCAGGGTGCGTTAACTTGGTTCCAACATCCCCCCATACTGATTTGGGTGAGACTTCGGTCCACGCTCTGCGGGTTGATGCCGAAAGGGCCAGTAGTGTAGGGATTTGTTTGGCTAATTAACATTGAACCTGGGTCAGGCCCCCTCAAGCCAACATCAGTCCATCCTTTCCCCTTGGGTACAACCCTATTAGTAGTCATGCTCTTGGGGGTCCATTTCTCTCTGAGGTACATGCCTCGAGGGGAAAAATCCTTTCACCAGTCATTCTGGCTTGCATCATTTATATGTCGGAGCAAACCATTACAAGAGCCAACAACCATTAAATCATAATACTTATATGGGGGGACCTCAATTTATTCTGGGTAATTCTCTTGCCTATGACCCATTTATTCAACTTCACAATCCATTTTTATCTTGACTTAATTTATCAGATTTGGTTAAGTTGACCAATGATGCCATTAGACATGATCATGTTGGCCACCTATGCCAGTGAAATTTCCCTTCGATATCCCCAAATTTGAAGGAAAGCCTGGAGATAATCCATCCACTCATATCACCGCATATCATTTTTGGTGTTCATCCAACTCATTAGTGAATGATTCAATCAAATTATGCTTGTTCCAACGTACTTTAAAATGGGATGCTACTAAATGGTATTTCGAAATGGACACAAAATCCTATGGTTATTTATTATCCCAAACCTTTTTGACGCACTTTCAGTTGCCTACGAGGTATGATCTCTATTTTGATCTCTTGTACAACTTTAAATAAGATGATGCCACATTGATTTCTAATCATATTCATTGGTGACACTATCGCAAGATGTTGGTGAGAACCAAGTTTCATGATGAGATATTGAGTAAATTGTTCATTCTATCCTTAAGACGTCAAATTTCCAAAGACGTGTCTATGTTTAGAGTTGTCATTGAAGTGAAATATATCTTAGCTATCTAACAACTGGATTTAATCTATTCACAGTCGGGCATGCTTTATAAAGTACTACCCAATTCTCTTAGGTATTCCATTGAACCCATAAAAACCTACCCCTGGCCTACACGCTTCTAGTGTGATTGGGTATATTTTTGATTACATGAGCCAACTTGTTGTCTAGCTTGGAAAATTTATCGTTACTTCGCAAGCCCCAACAAATGCATCTGGGTCTACAAGATCACTTTATTTTGAGCAGTCCACCAATGTTCTTACAATGAAGTCCACAACACCTAAGACCAACCAACAAAGTGGTGGTAAAAAGAAGAAGAAAAATAAACAAAAAAATCAACATACTTAAGAATCTCAACCAAACCCGCAAAATTAGGGAAGGGGCATGACTGAATGTCATCAAAATATTAAGTTCCCTTGTAAAATTTGTTAAGGTGAACATCTAACTCATGAGTTCCCTCTAATGGATGAAATTCATAGGCTTCTTGCACCACTAGCTACCTAACAACCTATTGTTTTAACTCATCCATTGCCTGCGGAACCGCAACAACAAATGGTTGCAAAACCTCCTCCAGCTCCACAAGGGGGAAATGAGGGGTCATATTTCAATCTTGGAAATAGCTTGTCCATCCTTATGTTTCAAGATAATGTCAATGTGACCATGCAAAATAAATCATAAGATGTTCCTGAGTCAAGTTCTTCTCCTAAGGACTCACCCACTCCACCTCCTTCTATTGGACCTCTCACATTAGATAAGCCTTTGGAACCTGTTTATCACCCACCTAAGGGTGTCATTCATAAGACAACACACAACCCTATACTCGGGTCACTCAACACTATAGTATTTTTGAAGATATTTCCCAGGCTCCCTGTGCCATGTCTACCTTAGAGGCTTTTCAAAGTTGTCCTTAGTAGCACAAGTTCTTATTGTGTGTGATTGGTGGAGTAGACTCGTCCAACTCAAACCTCATCACATTTAATGTTGACAAGTTTGTCATTTGACTTTCCCACTAGATCACATTCCATATTACCATGCGTATTTTTCACGAAAATGTTCATTGCACTTTGGTGGATGAATGTTCTTCCACTTGCATCATGTTAGCATCATGTTGGAAGTCTCTTGGTTCTCCAACACCCGTTGCATCTAAAAAAAATCTACAAGCATTTGATGGACATAACTTCATACCCAAGGGGGTTCTTCCCAAGTTTTCCATTAAGTTAGGAGGAAAAATTGTCTATGTTGATGTTGAAGTCGTCGATGCTACTTTGGACTGTAACCTGTGCCTTGGCCATAGTTGGTTCTATGCCATCATCACCATTGTCTTGTCTGTATTCCATATAATTTTCTTCCCTCATGAAGGAAATATGGTTATTATTAATCAACTTGACTATTGCATGCCATTGACCCAAATTTCCACTACGGGGAATTCAGTCCCACTTGTGGGGGATAACCCAGGTCAATATTAGAGTGTTGGCGCAGACTTGTTTAAAAACTCATCTATTATTGGGGTATTTTCTCAATTACCACTGCCTGACATTCCTTCCTCCTCTTCTAAATCTCATATTCATATGATCTCTTCCAACACCTATGGACCCCATAAGCCTCCTGACCCTTGGGTGGTGTCTCATGGTCTTATGGAAGTTGATCACACCAGTGAGAATCCACTACCACCTGTTGTAGAAGAGTTTTCATCTCTAAAGTCCTGTCACTACCTCCTAACACTGGCAAGAAGCTCCGTCCCAATATGGAATATGACCAGGTTCCTTTTCCCACATGGGTCATCCCTCTACCTATTCGACATGACTCCCTCGATGACAAACCTCCCTGACTAGTCACCTTGGAGGTCATGGATCTATTCTCTAATAATCCTAGGGAGATTATGCCTCTTTCCACCTCTAGCCTCTCTTATTTGGAACAAATATAGTTTGGAAATATAAATCTTGGAAAAATTCAGGGGACATCTCCTCAGCCCTCCTTGGAAGTCCCATCCCTGGACCGAGTCAAGTATTGGGCTTCTGCTACTGAACTTGCTAACGAATTTTCCGACTCTGTACCACTGGTGATCTCAATTAGGCATGAGATTGGAGAACAATAGCTCTTTGTGTGTAGAATTTATAGCAACAATGAGCCTCTTTATGTCCTCACTAGTTGGCATACAGATTCTATCCTTGAATCTAATTATACCATCGCCCGTGATATGATACTCTCCATCCTCACCTTCCTAATGTAGTTTTTCCCTTAATTGTTTATAATTTTCATCATGTTGTCTTGCATTTTTTACCCTTTCCACCAGGTCCACTTCATAAAATATTATAGCTGCCAGGTGATTCAGTTGAATCCTTATGCTAAGTGCATAAACCAATTTGTTCTGTTTTCCCTTTATATATCTGATTTCAATACCAACTCACTGAGCATGGCTAGCCATCTTGATTGCCTTATATATTACTTGGGCTGCTCAAATAAATACTTCAACCCTCCATGATCATTCATAAGTGTGACTTTTCTCTAAAGGAGATAATTCCTTCACATATTCAATGCGTGAATGATGGCGACCGACTCTAGATCACAAATTACGTTATTTTTCTCATGTTGATTTAGCTTTCGGGGCTCATAGCATACCACTTGACCTTCCTGCTTCAAAAATCCACCAAGACCCCCCCTATAGGCATCTACGCATGCCACTCAATAATTATTAGGATCCACAATCCTCAACACTAGTGCGTTCATGAGAAATCGTTTCAATTTCTCAGATATTGTTGTACACTCAATTGTCTAGTCAAATTTATTTCCTTTTCTCTACAAGGATGTGATGGGATGGCCTATCTTGGAGAAATTTCAGATGAATCTTTGATAGTAACCTGCCAATCCCATGAATGATCTAATATCATTCACATTCTTTGATGTTGGCCATTCCATGATTTCTCTAACCTTCTCAAGATCAACTTGTTGGCTTGAGGGGGCTTGGACAGAGGTTCAAAGTTAGTTGTGCTAACCAACAAAACCCTACACTACTGGCCTTTTTGGCAACAAACTACGTAGCGCAGGCTGTAGTCTCACCTGAGGTGGTACTAGGGGATGCTAGAACTAGGTTTCTGCATCCATAGGGCTATGTGATGTGTTTATGCAGATCTAGGGCTTTATCTTGAGCTTTGCGAACCCTAACCCTTGAAACCTGGAATTTACAATAATTAATAGTTAGCATATTTATGTCCTTCTTTGATCACACTAAGCATGCATAACATCATATAAATAAACAGATCTAAGTTTTCGTGAATCTATTAAGTACTTTTCCTAGTTAAATGTATTCACGGATCATAAATACAGTAAATTTAGTGATAAAACAATAATACATAGATACACATATAGTCTTCAGAATAAGCCTTTATTATGCTTCAGATCTTTAATTACAACTCTTCCCAACCCTGCGCACACAGCTGCAGGGGCCCACGCACTTAGCTGTAGACTTACCAAGGTCTCTGTGCACACAGCTATAGGAGCCTTCCCCTTCGCCAAAGTACAGAATAGATAAAATAAAACTCGACTCATGCACTATTCTTCCTTCGCTTCCCCTATGACTCTCCTATGAATCTCTTTTATATTCTAAAATATTCATTACAATACCATGGTCCACGAACCATGGGTGAGTCTCAAAATAGATTGAATCTAACAAAATAATGGGCTTTGACCTTTCAAAAGTCTCTTTTGACTCCTATCGACATGTGCTACTTGCGCTTCACTCCTCAAAATGCGGAGACTTTAAAATATTTAACAAAACTTAACAAAATTTGACTGAGGGGATCCTTTCCCAACAAGCTCCCAACGCAAAGTCGTGACTCGTCCCGAGTCACGCTATTGGTGCTGCCTCAACCTTTGCTTGCAGGTCGCTGAATTATATCTTCAACACTTGAAGATATTTTGTTCTGATGATACACATGGAATTCCTCTATCAAAGAAGCCATCATTTCATCTAGGAAATTCGAACCCATGTCGCTTATCAAAACATTAGGAAAACCAAACTGTTGGGTGCAAGAATTGCACTTAAGCAAGCTCCTTCAATACTTAATTGTCAACCCAGGGATTTCGTAAACTTAGAGATGAAGCACAGGTAATGTAAGAAGTGGTATGAACTTTTCCTATTTTTATTCCTACTTCTCAATCAAAATCTTGCAGAATCAAACAAAAAAAATCACAAAGGGAAACTGACACCAAAGTAATTCTAGTGCTATAATGTAAAAGAATGAATTTGCGAAGAAATCAAATAAAGGAACTTTCAAACTGCTATAAACAATCTTAGCTGTTGAAGTAAAATTCTATGTTTATCCCCAGTATAGGTGGTGGCAGTTTAACAAGTGGGCCCTTGGAAAGATCTGCCATCTATATTATTTTCCTTCTCACACTAAGTTGTCGTTCCTGTACTCTTGCAGTCTTCTTGCACTAGTACAGGTACAGAACTTATGTGAGAAGTATATTTTACACTTATATTGAAGACTTATGTCGTCATGTAGGGGCTCTAAGCCTCAAGGCTTGGGGCACTCTGTTCCTGTAACATGACATTGGTTCTTGTACCAGAATAGATCTCCTACACCAAGTATTCCAATTTACTTTTGGGAAAAATAAAAGGGCGTGTTAACTATAAAAAGAATTGCAAATGCAAGCAGAATCTTAAATAACTTGCACACGAAAAAGAATGCTTCAATCAACTGAATCACGCAAATAGGAATAATCTATTAAGATGAAAACAATCTTCAAAATCTAAAGTAGACCTTCTTCAGTCAAATGGTTTTGCATGCAATCAAATCTAACTTGAAATGGGTTCACTATTATATTTCAAATTACCTTTAATCCTTTTCCTTAAATTGTGAGGTGCAGACATAAATTAAGATATTGCAATAACACCCTTTTCTATTTCACAGAGTCATCTTTAGTGTTTAGAAGTTTAACTTTTAGTATTAGAAATGCTTCCTTCTGATGATGAAAGCTTACTTTGCAGAAATAGATTAAATCATATAAAGGAAAAATAATAAAACACTTGTCGTAAATGAACTAGCAAACTGGAGTACAAAATATTACATGCACTAGTGCAAGAATAAACTTATCTGCATGATCCAAGCGAAAGAAAACTAGAAAAGAAATTACAGAACATAAAGTAATTCAATTTGACTTTCACACAACAGATCCATTCAGACTTTTACTGTTTAACAAATTAAATTAGAATTCTTTAAGCAAGAACGACATTAAGATTTAAACCACGCTTATGTAAATAAACAAAGTTAACACACACCTTTTAGATGACAAAAGCGAGAGGGTAAACAAGTTGGTTTGGCCGGGCCTTAGCTAACCAGCTCATTTCCCATTTTAGGAAACAAAAATCTTCAGCACGTTAATAATGCATCAATGAAGGATTAAAATGTAGAGTGAGAAAATCATGGAGCAACTCCTTGTATTAATTCCAATAAGGAAATATACATTATGAGTTCAAGTCCATCCTAGAATGAGGGCGACAACGAGATTACAAATTAACCGAAAATTACAATTGCACTACTATCACTAACCTAGCTCTATCTGAGAGCTATACTTTATACAACCCTTCGGCCTATGGTCATAATCGAAAATTACACAGTTGTTCCAAATCGAGCCTTTTAGCCAAAACGAAATAAAAATAAAATTACAAAAATAAGCCAATGGCTATAATAAAATGCGAACTAATCATCATCCATAGACCTTATCCTCGGACATATCCTTGACTATGCTCCACTTGATTTCAACTCCGAATGAATGCAACTGAATTGGACAACTTGGACTAAGATTGTCGCGTGAAGTGATCGAGTTGTTGCAGAGATCACAGAACAGATAGTTGTCGGTGGTGCAGGAATCTACCTGCACTAGATCAAGCTAGTACAATGATTAATACTTTAGCTTATAAAATACCTTAGGAAAGTAAATGTAAGTTACAAGAAATATATTTAAAATGATTAATTAAGAACCTAATAAACCTTAAACACGAAATATGAAGTCTATGTAGGAATAGACAATATTCTTGGACTAGTGCAGGAATGAGGAGGTTTATAGAGATAAACATAGGTTAATTATTGTGGTTTTTTAATAGGAAGGGTGTAAAAATAGAGCATTTTGGCATACCAACATCCTCCTATCCCTAAGAAATTATGTGTCCTCACACAACCATTACCTGCTGCAAAAAAAAATTCCTCAACATAGGGAGCCATCTTTCAATCCTGCACTTGGATATTGATCCCTGCTTTCACTACCTTCGTTTTCTTACCTAGGGCTTTCTTAAGTTGTTTGGTCACCTTCTTGAGGCGCTTGTAGCATTTAGAAGCCTAAAACTTCCATATCTTCACTTGATGTTTTTGTTCTTTGACCTCTTCTACAAACTCTATCTTGCCTTGCTTCTGCCAGGTCTGCTCCTTCATGACCTGGTTTAATAACTCCAAGGCATGAACTTACTGTTCAAGCTCTACTATCCAGTTATTCAAATAGAGGGTAGAGGTCTCTGTTTCTAGCTCATCTGGTGCAAGCACTTTTTCTCCAACTGATTCAAAACATGAACTGTTATTGCCAAGATCAAAGTTATCTTGGCCATTCAACGTCTGGATCATACTATCACCAAGGGTTTCTATGTTAGGAGCTTCCATGTCACCGAGGGTTTCAGTACCCTATACATCCAACTCATCAGAGGTTTCAGTACCCTATACATCCAACTCATCAGAGGTCTCAGTACCTTGTTCATTCAACTCATTAGGGGCTTCAGTATCCTTTTCTTCAAAATTGTTGAGGGTTTCTATGTGTTGTGTCTCGTCATTTACCTGACCCTCTTCCGGGTCTCTACTTGCACTCAGTGTCACTCTTTTCTTCTTCAACTTATGAAGGAAAGCTGACATGGATATGTCATCCTCCTTCTTTGCATTTTCTTCATTCACCATAGTATGAGCTATTGCATCCGAGAGAACCAAGAGGTTGTGATCTCTAGGTGAAGTTTGGGGTGATTTGTCAATCAAAATTGAGGAGCTCGACTGAGTGCGACTTGTCCCCAAAGAGGAAGTCATTTTCTTAGCTGAGGTTCTGGCCGCTCTTCTTTTTGCTAAGGACTGATCTTCTTCAACAGATTTCCCCTTTGCTTGCACCCATTTTTTCTTGCTTTTTGTCTTGGTAGGACGTGAGGTCTCAGCTTTCTCTTCTTGCTTGCACTCTTTCTAGCTAAATCCCCTACATTTATTTCCCAAAATGATTTCAAAATGCTTCCCAAGTTATTTCCTTAGCCTCCAAATCTTTCTTAACTAGGATTGCAATGAGCCCGTGATGGTATAGTTTATATGCAACCCGGCTCGCATACCCGTTTTGCAATCCTCTCGCTATTTTCTCTAAATTTTGGAGCAGGTAATAAGGGAAATTGATGTGTTTCCCTAATTCAAAATGCAGAAACAACTGAATATGGTACACAAATGTTAATGTGTAACATACCTCACAGTTTAGAAACTTTTGTAATATGTACAGGAGGTCTTGCCATTTTCCAAGCATGGCACTGTGCGGAAGCCCTTTCTTCTAGTTGACTTTGAGCTTCCGGTCGACCACAAATCATCACCATCTTTTCTTTTCGATCCTCTCCTTTTTGAACCATTGTTCCACTGCGGATGACAAGCCCTTATCTTGTGCTATGGATTCTTCCGTGACCTCAAATTCCCTTGAGCCTACCTTAGCTCGGCCTCCCTCAAATATACATTATGAGTTCAAGTCTAGCCTAGAACGAGGGCGACAACGACATTACAAATTAACCAAAAATTACAATTTCATTACTATCGCTAACCTAGTTTTATCTAAGAGCTATACTTTATACAACCCTTCGACCTATGGCCATAATCGAAATTTACACAGTCGTTCCAGATTGAGCCTTTTGGCTGAAACAAAATAAAAAACAAAATACAAAAATAAGCCAGCGGCTATAGTAAGATGTGAACTAATCATCGACCATAGACCTTATCCTCGGCCATATCCCTCAATATCCTCCACTTGAGTTCAACTCCAGATGACTACAACCAAACTGGACAACATGGACCAATATCTCCTCGTGAAGTGATCGAGCTGTTGTGGAGATCACGAAACGGATAGTTGCTAACAGTGTAGGAATATACCTGCACTAGATCAAGCTAATACAATGATTAATACTTTAGCTTATCACATACCCAAGGAAAGTAAATATAAGTTACAAGAAATATTAAAGGCACGAAATATTTAAAATGATTAATTAAGCGCCTAATAAACCTTAAACATGAAATATGAAGTTTATGTAGGAATAGACACTATTCTTGGACTAGTGAAGGAATGAGGAGGCTTATGGAGATAAACAGAGGTTAATGATTGTGGTTTTGTAATAGGAAGGGGATAAAAATAGAGAATTTCGACTTACCAACACAAAACTAGACAAAATGTACTCAAATACAAACTTCACAGTCATAGCTATGTTGCAATCTTTTACGGGCTGCACCTCAGCCCGCCTAATCAAGTATTTTGTTACCGTGATGATGTAGCACGCACCTGTCTTTTTTCCTAGTGGCTGAATAGGTCTGACAAAATCTATTGCCCATTTGTCAAATGCATGTAATGGCACTTGTGGGTTTAGAGGCAATTCATCCCTCTATGATGGCTTCTCGGTCCTTTGACAGACATCACACGCCCTACAATATTCCTTGGAATCTTTGTGCACAGTTGGCCACCATAGCCTAGCTCATAGGATCTTCTTCATAGTCGTGCTTCCAACCTAATTTCCTCTAGAAGCTCCTCCATGTGCTAAAGTGAGGATACTTTGTCTTTCATAATCAGGTACATACTTGCGCAGAACTTCATCCGACCCCATTTTATACAAGTGTCCTGCAATTACAGAAAAAATCGCAGCCTTGACCACCAATTCCTTCTTTTGTTGTGTCGTATATCCTTCAGGAGCTACACCTATAGACAGGAATTGGATTATATATGCAAAATTTTCATCTGCAACACACACAACAAAGAGCTGCACATCAGGCAATCCTTCATCAAGACTTGTAGGTTCTTCGCAATTCTCAATCCGCGAAAGGTGATTGGGTCCAACATTTAATTTTCCTGGATTCATAATAACTTCGAAGTTATACTCTTGAAATAGCAGTAGCCACCTACAAATCCCCCCCCCAAACACAAGCTTGTTGACCAGGTACTTTAAAGATGAATGGTCCATATACATTTTGAAGTGCGCACCCACCAAATAATGTCTGAACTTCTGGAGTGCATAAACCATCGCCAACCCTTCACACTCCATGGCAGAATAATTCTTCTCCACCTTTGACAATTTTCTACTCGCAAATGAAATCGGGTGGTCGATATCTCTTGCACCTGGTTGGGTTAAAACTGCTCCTAGCGCTATGCAGGACACATCCACATGTACATGGAATTCTTTTTTCCAATTGGGGAATACTAGAATAGGTGTTGTAACCATCTTTTCCTTCAAAACATCTAATATTTTTTGGCAATCATCATCCCAGCAAAATGTCGCATCTTTGTTCAACAATTTCTCCATGGGCGTAGTGATCTGTGCGTACACCTTAATAAACTTTCTATAGTATCATGTATGGCCCAATGTTGCGCGCAACTATTTTACATTCCTTGGGGGCTCCAAATTGATAATCACTGCAATTTTGGCAAGGTCCGCCATCAACCCTTGCTTACAAACAACGTGGCCCCAAAGTATCCTATATGGTACGTAAAATATACACTTCTTTAGATTTAGGGAGATTTGATGCTTCCTACAAGTATCCAACATCAGGTGAATACTTGAAACATGTTTTTAACTAACCCAAACACCGTCCAATCATCAAAGTAGACCTCCAAAAACTTGTGAATAAATTCCTTAAAGCCTGCGACTACAACCCTAGAAAATATCACAGGGGAATTCTTAAGTCCAAAGGGCATAAATGTATACTAAAAAGAGCCCCATCCTATGGAAAAGGTAGTCTTACTTTGATCTTCTGGTGCAATCTTGATCTGGTGATATCCTGAGAATCCATCTGTAAAAGAGTCTGCTTCTTGATCGCCAACGTTGTCAAAGACTTCATCTGTGAATGGTGCAGGGAATTGATCATGTACACAAGCATCATTTAACTTCCTTAGATCAATGAAGATAAAAATTTCACCCTTTGTCTTTCTCTCATGAACTACCATAGGGCTAATCCAGTCTGATTCTTCTACAGGCTCAATAATTCCTGATGTGAACATCTTATCTAGCTCTTCGTGCACCTTTTCTTTGTATTTAGGATTTAATTGGTATGGGCGTTGCTTTACCGGCTTCACATCTCGCTTCAGATTGATCTTCACGTAATAACTCTATGATTTTTTCAACTATGTCCTCATCCCAGTAATCTACTATGTTCATGAACTTCAGCTGCACTTCCGACCCAATGTTCACTTGCTTCGTCTTAATTCTTTTGAAATGTCAGGAACCTTTACCTTAGGCCAAACGACTTTGCTCTGTCCCTCTAAGTCGGGGATATTGATCTTCCTAGGATCTTCCATGCCCTCTTCTGTGTTAACATTGTAACACTCCAGAGCATGGTGTAGCTACGTACTCTAGTCAAGTCGTACCCATGTGATAGGCTCTACAGGAATTTGGAATATCGTAGCATTGATTTCCTATAATGCTTCATCAATACATTATAATTTGTCCTCAAAAATAAATGTTAGTAGAAATTTTTCTGTTAGAATGTCCCACTCCTTGGTTCCATGTCACAACTTTATTTCTAAATACCAATTCATCAGAATAGTATTTGAGGTATGGTAGAATATATGTACCCATTCAGGCTATGGTTCCTCTCCCCATGCTTTCATCCAATGAGCCAGATGCTCGTTTGGATCATCCTTCCCTGTATGTTTTTTAGTAATGCGGGTATTTGCATAGCCAAATTGCAACTTCATCATTCTTCAATACTCCTAGTTTGCAAAATTGTTCTTATATGTACCCCACCATCTGGAAGGCGTAGCTCTTAGCACGATGTCCAATGCTTGGAACCGATGCTCCTTTGGTACATCCCTTTCAAATTTATCAAGAAACAAATTTACATCTTCTAAGCCATCATAATATGGTAAATTGCGTACCTTAGTGGATATAAATAGAGTGATTTAGTAAGTCTATTGCATCGCATCGTTGATACTTCATGCAATCTATTCTGCCTATGCTCAAGCTCCTCATCTGAATCCAAGTTGTTAGAGCTGTCCTTTTCACAAGTAATTCTTCCATCCGCCATAGGGTTGATCCAATCCTTGTTCCGCGTAGTAATCTTATAGATCTATTCAATATCATACTCCTCATAGTAATCTCAGATTGGTTCAGTATACTGCACACCCTCGGCTGGATCCAATGGAACAATGACTCTCGGTTCCTTCTTCTCAAACGTCATGTTGCACTTCTTTAGGTTGATGATCGCATTCATATCAAATGCCCAATCAAGTCCAAGTAGTTTCGGATAGGGATTACTATCATCCGCTATTTTGATTACCTAAAAATCAATTATAGTGCGTGCTCCTTCAATGTTTATAGTTACTCCATGTAGGCATCCCATAGGAATAATATTTTGTGGGTTCGCCATTCACAGCTGAATTGGGGACCATTGTAGTGCTGACTTTCCCATTCTTTCCTAGGTCTATTTAGGAAAAAAATTCTCATCAGATCCCAAATCTAGGATCACCTAGTCCATTTCAAATTCTTCGATTTGTGCACTCGATCTCATCTCTCGACCCATCCTTTTCTTACTTTTGTCTACTTTATGCACTACGCACTGTTTAGGTAGCGACTTACCCTTACCAGTGCAATTGTCTATTAACTTTTGCAGTCCCTCCACTGATATTTGGTCGCTTAAGAACTTCATGCAAGTCTATAAGAAGGATGTCAATACTGAAGGATATGTTTCCTGTGTATCAATCACCTCTTCAGACTTCTCCGTTCATGCACTCTGATGCTTTGATGTGGAAGCTCCTGAATCCACAAATCTCGTTTTGGTATCCATAATTTTTTCTTTCGCCTTATGAAAATTAAATTCATTTTCTTTGTCAGTAGCCTTATGCACCCAAGGGTTCTCTTCTAGTTTCTTCCCTACAACTTTATCTTCCCCGATAGCTATACCGCTTCATGTAACTATATTAACACTGAAGCCATATTTGCGTGACTTTGACCTCATCATATGGATGTTCTGAGTGGGATGATGGTTCTTCTTTTCTTGCATCTTTGCGACAAGTATCAGACAATCTTCTATTATTTGGTCAAACTATCAACAATACTGACAAGAGGGGTGTGTCAGGTTCTAACAATCTTGCGCAAAGTGGCCTAGTTCCCCATAATTATAACAAATAATCTGTCCATGACCTCTTCTAGCTCCTCCCCCTTGTCCTCTTCCTTGTCCCTGGAATCCTCTGTGCACTGCAGGTGCACCTTGATCTTGTTTTGGATGAGTCTGAGCCTGTACTCTATATGTTGGAGTTCTATCCATCATTAATTCATAGCTTCAACAATTGTGTTCATCATGGCCTACAGATTTACAGAAATTGTAGAATAGTTGTTGAGGAGTCTGCATGAACTTCTGCAACAAATGGCAATTGTTTGTTGAGTGTTTTCCTAGTATTTAGCAGATAGAACGCCATGGAACTACACTGTTACTCGAACCAGCGGTATTTTTTGGCTTCAGGGGGATAGGACCTCCCCTAATTAGATAGTTTTGATATACCGGGCAATGATCCTTTTCATGATCATTTCCCTTGCATTTTAAGCACCATACTTCAGAACGAGTCTCATTTTGGACCTCTTTCCCCTTTTTGAGATACTACAACTCCATATGTGGGATAGCCAACTACGACTGAATCTGCTTCACTCCTAGATTCATATCCTAAATAGGTGAAGCCTCCAACTTCATAGAAATTTACGGCGCTTCAGCCTATGATCCAAGCTTCTAATGTGACAATGGAAATCTCAAATGAGGTAACAATGAATAAATATACCAATCCTTATGTTACTCATCCAAGATCTGTAGATTAGCCTATTGTAGTAGACATTTAAGCCTTTGATCAATATTCCATGCAGATTCATTCGCCTTCTACTTAATTTATTTGACCTCAGTCACAAACTGGGCTAGAGACTTAGGCTTTATGGATTCATTATTCAGCGCATCTTTTGTGTCTTTCAATGACACAGCCGGATGAGTCGTAGTGTACTTAATATACCAACTTAGCGCCCTATCTTGCAATGTTGTGACCAACTATGATTTCTTCAGATCATCATCTGTTATTTGATGTGACTTCCACACAACATTTATTACAAACCAGAATTGATCAGGGTATTCTGTCCCCAGACCCCTGGATATATGCATCTTCATAGTGTTCACCATATTGAATACTAGAGGTGGAGGTGGAGGCGTAGGTGTAGGTGTGTGAGATGGAGATGATGGCAGAGGTGGAGTGGATGGATGTGGTATTCCCGTAGCACCCTGATCTATCGACTACGACACACCTTAATGCATCTTCAGACTATTAATTTCTTCTTCACTATTAGATGCTCCCAATAGAGGAATGTACCTAACAATTGTATCTAGATCTTTCATGAAATGTTTCCCACTTTGTGTAGCTCCCGTCGAGTCTCTCCCAAACATCAATTTAGCGACATAACCCGTTTCTCGCACAATAAAATTTTAATCCAATTTTTTGGAGACTTCAGATACTTATCTCTTGGTCCTTTGAAAAATCGGTGTTTAAGTTCGCTATAATTGGAAAAATCATGAATCACAAACTCAGTAAAAAATCTGCCCAAAATATTATCGATTCAATAATTGACAACCTTCACAACCTTATTTTTTCATCCTTCTAGGCGCTTCACTAATTCTGGAGTCCACACAATAGGGTTATTCAGCTTCCATGTAGGTTTACCATCCACAGATTTAGCCAACCATTTGTACAATTAACATAGGAAAGTGCAAAAGAAAACTTCATGTTCGTTTGTATACAGATATCTTGACAACCACTCTTCTTTTGACAGGTGTGAATTCCTGTTTCCTTGAGCTGCAAACTTGTGCAACTTTCGATCTATCCACTTTTTAATTTCATTCTTAGTCAGTATCCACTAATGCCACATCATGATCCCAGTCCTGGCATCAAAACCATTTGTTGGCTTGAGGGGGCTTGGACCCAGGTTTAGAGTTATATACACTAACCAACAAAACCCTACACTACTGGCCCTTTCGGCAACAATCTGCGTAGCGTAGGCTCCAGTCCCACCTGAGGTAGTATTGGGGGATGCTAGAACCAGGTTTCTGCATCCAGAGGGCTATGTGATGTGTTTTCTTATATCTAGGGCTTTATCTTGACCTTCACGAACCCTAACCCTTGAAACCCATAATTTACAATAATTAACAGTTAACAGATTTAAGTCCTTTGCCAATCATGCTAAACATGCATAACATCATATAAATAAACGAATCTATGTCTTCACAAATATATTAAGTACTTTTACTGATTAAATGTATTCACAGGTCATAAATACAGTAAATTCAAAGATAAAATAATAATATGCAGATACATAAACAATCTTCAAAATAAGACTTTATTATGCTTCAAATCTTCAATCACAACTCTTCCCAACCTTGTGCACACAGCTGCAGACTTATCAAGGTCTCCGCATACACAGCTGCAAGAGCCTTCCCCTTAACTCAAGTCTAAAATAGATAAAACCAAACTCGACTCGTTCACTATTATTCCTTCGCTTCCCCTATCACTCTCCTATGACTCCCTTTTATATTCTACTTCACTACAACATCATGGTCCGCGAACCATGGGTGGGTCTCAAAACAAATTGAATCTAACAAACTAAGGGGCTTTGACCTTCCTAAAGCCCATTTTGACTCCTATCAACCTATGTTACTCGTGCTTCACTCCTCAAAATGCAGAGACTTTACAATATTTAACAAAACTTAACAAAATTTGACCCAAAGGTCCCCATCCCAACACAATTGCAACTCCCTCCCTTAAGATGATATGTCCCAAGTAATGAATCTGTGATTGGAAGAAATTGCATTTACTAAGCTTTGCATAAAGTCTTTATTCTCTCTTAGCAATTGCAATATTGTTGCCAAGTTCCTTTCATGATGTTCTTTAGTTCTTGAATACACCAATATTTCATCACCAAAAACAATGAAAAATTTGTCCAAATAAGGATGTAGCACACTATTCATTAGACACATGAAAGTGGAAAGGAAATTAGTAAGCCCAAATGGAACTACCAAAAACTCGTAGTGTTTATATCTTGTCCTGAAAATGGTCTTGTGGATATCCTCCTCTTTGATGCACACTTAATAGTATCTAGACCTTAGGTCAATCTTAGAGAAGACTGTTACTCCTCTGAGTTAATCAAATAAGTAATAAATCCATGGAAATGGATATAGATTCTTAATAGTCACTTTATTCTATTTTCGGTAGTTAATACAAAGTTGGAGAATTCCATCCTTTTTCCTCACAAATAATACTGGGGCTTCCCATGATGAGACACTTGGTCGTATGCAACATTTATCAAGCATTTCTTTCAACTACAACTTCAACTCAACCATTTCAAGAATGCTCATCCTGTATGGTGCTTTGGATGTTGGTGTTGCTCTAGGCACTAATTCAATAAAAAAGTATACCTCTCTATGAGGAGGCAATCCAGGAATATTCTCTAGAAACACATCTATGAATTATTGTGGCATGAGATATTTATGTAGTATTTCACACTCTTATCTTTTTGCATGGCCATAAGAATTTCCATCACCAGTAATTTGCATAGTAAACAATTGAAAACCCTTCTTGTAGTTGTGCTTCGTCTACATGACTATAACTTGCCTCACCAAGGTGGGATTTTTCCTTCCCCACAATACTCTTTTCTTTCCTGCTTCATCTATGCATTATATTTCCTTCTCATAAAAATCAACCTTGGTATGGTGCCTATATAGAAATCTATACTCAATAGTATGTTGTACACCCCCAAATGAAACACATTTATGTGCACTATTATTGGCATGCCTTGAAGCTCAATCTCACATGACTTTACTCAATGGCTCACTCTCCTCTTCATTCCTATCGCTAGTTGAACCAACCATGGTTTTGCATGCAATTCTTGGGCCAAATTACATCTATCCACAAGCTCTAGGCTAACATAATTATAGTTAGAACCAATATCAAATAAAATGGAGACAAATTTATTACACAACTCACCTTCCATCTCAATGAAGGGCACTTGGTGGTCCACCTGGTGATTGTTCATTGCTACATAGATTCTGGGCAAATTCTGAGCCACATCACCCACTGTACGAGCTTCCTGGGCATCGTAAATCTTAGGTTGCGCATTCCCTTTATGTGGGAAGTCCCTTTTTTGGTTGTTTTTGCCACAAATCCAACAATTTAGTGGCACTTTAAATTCAATTTTTTTGTTGTTTAGCCACAGGATGCCGCATATTTCCCTTAAAATCTTGGTTGGTTTTCTGTTGGAACCAATTCATAGTAGTTGGGTTCTTACTTCCCTTTTTATTTGTGACTTCCTTGGGTCATTTCTTTTTATTTCCAACATTTTCCTTAGCCTTCCAGTCATTTTTAATTTATGGGAAATGCTTTGCCTTCTCATAGTACTTTTTTAAATTCTTAATGGTATCGTTCAACATATGACGTTCTAGAATCTCAATCTGATCCTTGAATTCTAGAGGTAGGCCATTGATAAATAGTTGGATTTTTCCCTTCTCATCCTTGAGATATGGAATGTATCTCAACAACTCTAGGAACTTGGAGGTGTATTCCTCATCTGACATTTGTCCCATTTTTGAGCTCATAAACTTCCTTCGCCTTGTTGTCATAATATTGCTTAGACATATATTTATTCTTGAAAATCTTCTCAAATTCACTCAAAGTCAATTCTTCCTCTAACATTCTTCAAATCTTCCCACCAAATGTTTTCCTTTCCTTTCAACCTATAGGTAGCAATCTTGGTTTTCATAATAATCATGAATCTTAAAAAACTATCTCATACCCAACAACTAGGCTTCTGCATCTTTATATTTCTTCATTTTCCCATCAAATTTGGGTGGTTTGGATTTCTTAAATTCCTTTGGTATAAATCCTTTTCTTTTTTTCTCTAGTGATGATGATGAGAGTGATGATGGTGCCTTCTAGTAGTGGGGCTAGAAGGTCTATTGGATTAATGCACATAAGTGTTGATTCATCCTTCTAGAATTCTCAATGATGAATTTCCCTTCACGATGTCCTCACTCTCCCATCTATGCCTCTTCCTGGGCTTGCCACCATCTTCCCTGTGTGTTTTCTCTTCTGACTCTCGAGGGATTCCCTTACCTCTGTGACTAGTTCCCAGATCATACTACTTCTTCCTCTGCAAATCTGTGAGGCTCTGTAAAGGAACTACATTAGTTTTAGCTTTATTTTCTTAAGTTATCACTAGCCTTTGATTTTATACCTTAAATTTTTTTACCTCGACCCTTAGGCTTCTCAAGATTTCCAACCAATCTATAGAGATTTCCTCTCCCCTTTGGCAAACTAATATTTCTTCTTCGTTTGATTTGGTCTCTTCATTTCCATGTTGTGATTGATCAAAAATATACTGCACCATTCAAATCCTAATTGTGTCTTTCACAATTTCTTGCTACTTACAATGTGCTACAAGGTCACAAAAAATTGTTAGCCATATAAAAAATAACACAACAACAAGAAATCATGCCCCTGGTCCTACCTTTTACAAGGTTGTTATAGCAAACCATCTGCAACAAAAATCCATATCAGTGCTTCATTATCAACAAATTATTAACACAATTTAAATTCCTGCATAATCAATGAAATATATCATTGTCATCACCACTTTTACTTTATTAAAGGAAGTGAAGCAAGTAAGTTGTTAGTGCCTGCTAGTTATGAAATCACAAGGCCATCATATCAGTCATATATATAGTCACACAATTCAGACCGACTTTTAACACCTAAAACTTTTCTTAGTTTAACTTTTAAAAATCATCATAAGGCATTCATGCATAATCTTGTTGTTAGTTTCCCCATGATAAAGCCCATCTAGTCCAAGTGTTTAACTTGGATGCTTTGATATCACTTGTAAACACCTTCCCACCTTAATCTCAATGGAAGGTGTTCACTTTATTATCCAATCTCCCTTATAACGGTTAGGGATATGGGATAATAGTTTTTTTTTTTTTGTCCTTAGAACTAGAAATAAGCATCACCATTGTGTTTGTCTCATCAAGGTGAACCTTGGGATATAAAATTTTACCTCAATCCGACCTCCATATTAGAAGTTATGATCCTTTAAAATTATGACAAATCTGAGAGTGCCACGTTATCAACCATTCTATGTGAACCCATGTGGAGAATCCTCCCAATGCCATATGGAAGGTTGTAATTAGTTTCCAACCCACTCATTATCAACCAGGTCCAAACTCCACACCTCGTCTATAACTCATGGTGCACCTCCATTAGTTTCCTTTGGGGTGAACCTTGTGGGTTCGAACCTCCAATACCCCCTAGTTCCAGTTCCACAATGGATACTCCAAGGATACCTTGGTTATTCCTTTTGGTGCGCATATGATGATTTCCTTTGGGAAGACCTTCTGGGGTCAAACCTTTGCTATCGTCGGTTCCATTTCCCTGGTAATTATTGCCGATTTACTTTGGCTATTTCTTACGATACTCCTTTGATGTGTCCTTTGAGGTCAAAATTCCAACATCCGTGGCTCCACTTCCTTGACTATAACTCCTGGGCATGCCTCAGTTATTACTTCTGATGCACCTCTGATGACTTCCTTCGAGAAAGCATAACTCCAATGTATGACATCCTTCTACTCATCCTCTTGGTGGTAGGCATATTCAGACCTTTTAATAATGACTCTTCCACATCGAGGCCTCTTGTTAGTCATGCATATAAGGTTGAGTTCTCAATACTACCAGTTTAAGTTTAAGTATGATTGTAACCACGTCACTCACAACAGGGCTTCAACGTGTCCCACTTTAAGGAGGTTTTACTACATTATGAGAAATGCGCTCGATATTGAATCCAATGGTTTTTCATAAGGGTTTTCTCCCCTCCTACACCGTGCGCCATTCATAAAGGAATCATATATTGGCTTGACTATGGTGGTTATACCAACTTTTGGAATTTCTCCAATGTTCTACCACAACCATTAGAGTTTTCCAAGGCACCCACCGTTGTTATCCCTATAGATCTTAGCACAAGTTTATTCTTTTAGGATCCATGGGTTTCATAAGGTAATAAGAAGGCTATAAGGAGATTGGTACTCCTCAAATATCCACACACTAAGGTGCATCTTAAGGCTTGCAACAACCTAGCCAATAACTTTGTGGTGCTTGTCGAAAGCCTCCAAGACATTTGGCTATTAGGAGGGACTAGAGGTTTGTTCCTCTAAATGAGGTAACATTCCCTAGAACACCATGGATATCACTAGCCATTCAAGTGAGAAGATGGCATACCATCTCATCATCAAGATATGGCACATATTATGGTGTTCAACCTAAGGAGATTAAATATTAGTGCAAATAGAATAAGAATGCATTCTACTGAAAATTCAAGGTTGAAATATCTGGTCAAACCATCCGATAAGGTCACATC
Source organism: Pinus taeda (assembly GCA_000404065.3). Lineage (NCBI taxonomy): Eukaryota > Viridiplantae > Streptophyta > Pinopsida > Pinales > Pinaceae > Pinus > Pinus taeda. The sequence continues at coordinate 62,180 of APFE030931156.1, read as the reverse complement.
GTACTCACAAGAGCTCATAGATCCTTTGAACCAAGTCTTGGTTCTAGTGAATGTGCATACCCATCACTAGGGTGCACATTACAAAAGGCTAAAGATTCCCCTCAAGAAAATCACATGTTAATAAGAATAAGGGAGGAGATAAATCCTCAACAATCTCACATTGTAACATCAATCATGCCAATACAAACTATCATCAATGTAAACATCATGTTGTAACAAAAATAAGTTGATCAATATTGGATCATTATATTATTTTTCATCCATCTCGATGCATTCAGAGTGGGAAACGTGGAGGAATCAAATCACGAGAATGTTTTTACTAGTAGGACCTAGTTTGGAAAAATGGGGTCTAAAACCTTCCAGGAGCATTTTGAGGCATCAAAAAACGTTTTTTTGGGGTCAAAATTTGTTTCTTTAGTGCATCTATTATCATGCTATTCCACACATATATACCTTTCCAACGACACAAGAATTGTGTCAATTAGAATCAATATGCAAAAGTTATGCCACTCAAAAGTTGACCTTCCTATTTTCACCACCATGTTTCGAGAGGATGCCACATCATCCCCCATTATCCAATGAAAAGGGGATAGCCATGTGATTGTGATGTAAAATACTCTAGAAGAGTCTATATTGTAACTCTAGTTAAGAGTTGAGGTAGTCAAACTTAACCACTAGTAGGATATCGAGTTGTGTTATAACCAGGTCACTAGGAGGAAGAGACATTCCATTATTTTGAGAGCATTTGTTCCATAGCTGAGCAAAAATAGCCAAGAGAGATAGGAGCTAGAGCACACAAAGAGGATTTGTGCATTATAGTATCCCATGGTCTACATGCCTTACTTATTTTACTTGCAACTATATTTCCAGGTAGAGAAAGAGTGTAATAGCCTCACCTTCCAACTGCTTTTTCTCTCAAAAGGGTTTCCATGAGTATATATTATGTCTTAAATGTGTGTGTGAGATTTTTTTTATCATTATCTATTTTCTATGTAATTTCCATTCACATGTATGTGTTAATTATAGTAAAAATCTACAGAGCTATTAATTTAATCAAATTGTAATAGTGTAGAAATTCAGGTTTTAGTATAATATTATCAGATCTATTGTGACAAATGGTCTAGTGGAATATCCATGACAGTTTACAGGTCATTCGGTATAAAAGTAGGTTTCTTTAGGTATTTTGTGGAGATTGTAGGGGATTTAGATTGGTAGGGCCAAAAATCATACAACCCTAATCATGGTCGATGAATTTGTAAATGACCCCTATGATCTTGCAAAGGTGAGGTTTTCATGGTTGGAACAACAAATCACAAATATCAATTGCAATGTAAACCTCCTGATGGAATCCGTTAGCAATAAGCGTGGGATATCAGGAGAAGATGCGGTTTCAAATGCATAGGAAAAAATAGAAGGGGGATCGGGAGATAGGGAGATCAGGAAGAAATAAATAACTAGACGAAGAAAGAACTTGGAAAAGATTAACCTAATTCAAGTGTCGTGAACCAATCATAGTCCTTGTTTAAAATGGAAGAAAATTTTTATATCAAGTCGTACCACGATGAGATCGATGCTCTAAATTTGAACCACTAGAATTTTATTTCATCATCCATCAAATTGAGGAAGGACAAAAGATCACATTCGTGTGGCTGAAATTAGAAATTCGTGCACTAAATTGGTGGGAGATCCACACAGAAACATTGAGGTTGGAGGGAGAACCTCCACTAACTAACTGGGAGGAATTTAAAACCATCATTAAGTCACAGTTTTATCCCATTGGGTACATGGAGGACCAGTGGATCCGATGACATTACTTCAGGAAAAAGCCAGGCCAAACCTTGTAGGATTGCACCACATAATTCAGAAAGATGGCTATAATGTTGGGTATCTATCCAAAGAACCCAGATCTACTCCACAATTATTTGTGAAATCTGCACCGCCATCTGCATGAGCAAGTGATGTTATTCAAGCCCAAATTGATGGATGAGGCTTGTGTACATGCACAATACCTGCAGAACATAGGCCTGAAGAGAGCACAATCAAGTGGATCGAAGAAAAAGGAACAACATGATGCTTCTAAGGAGGGAAAGATGAATTAAAATTGGGGAAAATATAAAAATATGGCAGCCACAACATACCTGTGCAAATATCCTAACAACCACTACAACATTGATGGTCATACAAAGGATAAGTGTTAGAAGTTGTACCCAAATCTAAACCTGAAGAACAAGAAGATATATAGTAAGAAGAAGAATATCATGACCATTGATTTGAGCAACCAAGTTGAAATAAGCTCAGACGTAGATGATAAGATCATTTGTACATTAGTGAAAAGGGAGGTGAATTTGAGTAGCCTTCAACAGGAGGAGGAGAAAGAAATGACGAAACTCTTCCATATAAAGATACATGTCAAGAAGACAAAGATTGATGCTCTGTTTGACTGAAGATCATAGGCGGATCTCATTGCAAAAGTGTTGGTCAACAAGTTGGGGTTGGAAGTTAGTGATCATCTAAACACATATCCACTAGGATGGTAAATAAGGATGCAGAGCTAAAGGTAATAAAACAATGCAAAACTAGATTTGTTATCCGTGCTGATTTTATTGATGAAGTAGATCTAGATGTGGTTACCCTTGATTTATGTGGAGTCTTGTTTGGGAGTCCATACATGTATGCGTAAGATGTAATATTCATAGGGATAGCTAACCGGTATGGCTCGTCAAGGATGGAAAATTGTTCATGATCAATGCACACAAAGGCAAGTTGAAAATTTCACTAGTATGTGCGAACCAAGCGAAAAATTGATCAGTTCCAACAAGAAGTATGTTTTATTGTTTTTAAGAGAAAGTCAGTCTATAGAGGAGACAATAAGAGGAAAGGAATCCCTGGAGGGGTGTACTAAGAAATAAAAACAACAATTGGAGGTAGGCATACAAGGATTTGTTCCAAGAGACTAAAGAATTACTACCTAAGAGAGGATTGGAGCATGAGATCTACATATTGCTAGAATCCCCATTGCCAAATATTGGGCTATACATGCATTCTGTCTCAGAAGCAAGTGAGTTGAAGAAACAATTGCAACATCTACTGGAAAAAGGTGTCATTCGATAGAGTACTTCACCATGTGGGTCACCCATTGTCATTGTTCCAAAGAAGGATGGGACTTGGTGGATGTGTATAGATTACAAGGCATTGAACAAAGTCACGCTTAAGAACAGATACCCCTTGCCCAGTATAGATGATCTACTGGATTAGTTATAGCAAGAAAAATACTTCACTAAGCTAGACTTGAAGTCTAGATATCATCATGTTTGATTCAAAGAAGAAGATACCTAGAATACCACCTTAAAAACTAAGAAATGTTTGTATGAGTGGTTAGTCATGCCATTTTGACTATGTAATTTACCAACTACATTTATGATATTAATGAATGATGCATTGTGCCCTTTTATAGATTCATTTGTTATTGTCTATGTGGATGATATATTGGTATATAGTGCTACCTGAGAGGAGAACATTTCACATTTGACATAGGTGTTGGTAACGTTGAAGAAGCAACAACTACTAGCAAATCTCAAGAAGTGTCAGTTTGTGCAACAGTCTTTCGTGTATCTAGAGTATGTGATCATTGGAGGATAAATGAAGATAAATCCTTCCAAGATGGAGTCCATCATTAAATTATCAATGCCTATTAATGTTTCTAATATCATGTGTTTCATTGGGGTAGAACAGTACCCGGGGAAATTCATAGCCTCATTTTTAGTGGTAGCAACACCACTCCATGCCATAACAATAAGTGGAAAGAGTTTCTAGTGGCTAAAAAGTCAATATAAGGATTTCAAGGAGCTAAAGAAGAATATTAGCCAAGCACCATTTTTGGCATTACCAAAGTTTCATTGACCCTTTGAATTGGGGACAAATGTGAGTGGGTATGCTATGGAATCTATATTGATGCAGGGAAGAAGTCTTATATGATACCATTTTGCAGTTTTTGATGGGGCAATACTTAACTACCCTACCTACGACAAAGAGCTCTATGCCATGGTAAAAACTATGAAGAAGTGGAAGCATTATCTGATAGGAAAGGAGATAGTAATCCACACAAATCACCAACCGTTACAGTACTGTGTAGGTCCAGAGTAAGGTACAACATATGAGGATTTACAAGTGGATAGATTTTTTACAACAATTCCATTTGCTGATCAAGTATAATAAGGGAAACACAAATAAGTTGGACAACATTCTTTCAAGGCCACCCACATCAAATATCACAAATTTAGGGACTCTTATGCACATGGAACCATTCACCCATGATGCATACAAAGGGGCATATTCAAAGGATGATAAATTCAAGGAGGTGTATCAAAAATTGCAGAGTCAAGGTCACGTGAATGATGGCAACACCACCATTGACTACCATCGCTAAGATGGGTTACTATACAAGTTGGATAAGTTATTTGTTCCTAAAGGTGAGTGATTAGAGTTGATTAAAGAGGCTCACACCTACAAGGTTTCAGGGCTATTTGCTATAGGGAAGACCATGGATAACTTGCAGAGGTATGTGTATTGGCCCAAGATGCAAGAGAAGGTAGTTAGGTTCATAAGAGAATGCATGCTTTGTTGTACCAACAAGCCTAAAAACAAGAAACATGGTCTATATCATCCCTTACCTGTACCTAGTCATCCTTAGGAAATAATTTCCAAGGACTTTGTGGCAGGTTTACTAACAACCAGGAAGGGACATGACTACCTGTTCATGGTAGTTGATAGGTTCAACAAGATGTGCATTCTGATGCCTTGTAAAAAATCCATCAGTGGGAAAGAATCAACAAACTTTTTCTTTGGAAAATTTTGGGTGCACTTTGGGATACCAAGGGGCATCATTTTAGAGAGGGATACAATATTTTTCAGTGCATTTTGGACTACGTTGTGGGAGAAGATGGGCACAAAATTGAAGAGATCCGCAACATTCCATCCATAGACAGAAGTATTCAACATGACTTTGGAGCAACTTCTGAGGGGATACAACCAAAAACATTTGAAGACCTAGGATGAAAATATGATATATATACAACATTTTTACAATAAATAAATCCACACTTCTACAAAAAAAAAAATTCCATTTAAAACTTGTTTTGGATATTTTCCTCCTTAACCTTTGGATATTGCTTATGGGAAACAAGGAGGAGTGAGGGAATATCTTATAGGATATTCTTTGAAGGATGAAATATTTATATAGAAGATGAAGCTAATCCATATACAAGTACAAGAAACATTTCAAAAGGCACAGGAGAAGTATAAGGCTAGGCATTATCAACACATAATAGAGAATTTTTTCAAGGTGGGTGACAAAGTATGGCTACAATTGAGAAAGGAGAGGTTGCAGGGGATTGGTAAAAAAATCAAGGCTTTGAGATATGGTCCCTTTGAGATACTAGAAAATATGGGTGATAATGCATATCGATTGAGTTTACCAACATATATACACATTTTCTTAGTGGTGAATGTAGATAATTTGAAACTCTATGAGTCTTCCATGCTAGATCAAGAAGAGGAACAAGTCCAACCTTCTATGGAGGATGTGGCACTAGATGCTTAGACAAACTTGATAGAAGATAAAAAAAAAAATCACAAGAGGTCCACAATAAGATAGGGGAAGCATGACTATTGGGATATTAGGTTAAAGCGACAACTTCCAGGCAAAGCTAAATGGTACACCAAAAAGAAGGTGGAGGAAAAATGTCCTCACCTCATTTAGTAGAATCTTTTAGGGAACAAAATATTCCCAAAATGGGGAGGTGTGATTCATATTGGATCATTATAATTTTTTTCATCAATTTCGATGCATTCAAAGTGGGAAAAGTGGAAGAATCATCTCACATGACCATTTTTACCAGCGGGACCTAGTTTGGAAAAATGGGGTCTAAAACCTTCCTAGAGAATTTTGAGGCATAAAATGATGTTTTTTGGGGGTAAAACTTAACCCATTTAGTGTGCCACCTTTCCATTATATTATATAGAAAAATACCTTTAAAATGGTGCAAAAATCACATCAATCAGACTCTGTATACAAACGTTATGCCACTCAGAAGTTGACCATCCTGTTTTCACTGTCATGGTTCGAGAGGATGCCACATCCTCCCCCATTATTCATGGAAAAGGGGCTAGACATGTGACTAAAATTAAAAATACTCTAGAATAATCTATATTGTAACTCTGGTTAAGAGTTGAGGTAGTCAAACTTAACCACTAGTAGGTTGTCGGGTTGTGTTATAACTGAGCCACTATGAGGAAGAGACATTCCATTCTTTAGAGAGAATTTATTCCATAGCTATGAAAAATAGCCAAGAGAAATAGGAGGTAGAGAAAACAGAGAAAACATAGAGGATTTATGCATTGTAGCATCCCATGAGCCACAAGCCTTACTTCTTTGTACTTTCAACCATATTTCCATACATAGAGAGAGAAGAGCGACCTCATCTTCCAACTAGGTTTTCTCTTGAAAGGGTTTCCCGGAGCACAAATTGTGTCTTATGTGTGTGTGTGATCTTTTATTTTATCAACCTCCATTTTATACATAATTTCCATTCACATGCATGCACTAATTACAATAAAATCCTATAGTTTTAGAAATTTAATAAAATTGTAATAGTGTAGAAATTCATATTTTTAGTATAACATTATTAGATCTGTTGAGACGAACTGTCTAGTGGAATATCCACGACAGTTTACGGATCAAAAGTCATCTTCTAAATATATTTTTAATCGAATAAAGCCTCTTATGGGTTATTGTAATGCCCTTTATGTTCTTCACTAGCCATCAGTTAATTGTGTAACAATAATAATACAATCATGTATTTTCCTTGTTCACAGTAATGCCATTTCAACCAGAAATGCAACATATAATCATGTATTTTCCTTGCACATAACAATCCCATTTCAACCATAAATGAAAAATATAATCATTGACATGTAAAGGATACATAAGAGTAATTATCCTGTGATTTTTTAGGAAAATTAAGTCAGGGACTATGACTCTCCACCCAACCATAGATAATTGTTGCTAGTCCTCACTTGTAGTTATCACCATCGAGCCATATTCCATATAATGAGATCGTTTTCTCAAGGGATTATGTGTCGACTATTGGTTGAAATAGGGACTCCATAGGCTCTCCCGCCTCTACCCACTAACCCAATAGAAATTCACAATTCCACAAGGAATCGACAGGCCTGTTATCTCCACCCTTCAGTTGTTCAACATCTAGAACAATCTAGGAAATCTAGAGGCCTCACCTCCACCCTCAAAGGAATCCAAAGGCTTCACCTCCACCCTTTAGAGAATCCAAAGGCTTCACTTCCACCCTGAACCACAATCGTTCCACCCACTAAGGGGATCCATAACCCACTGTCAACTAGTCAACAAGCAAAGGGGGGCTCCAAAAATTCTTGCTAGGAATCCAAGAGCTATATGATTCCATAGAAATCCATCTCCACCCTCCAACCCCCTGGATGTCCCAAGATTTACCCTCACCTTGATAAGATCCCCCCATCCTTATATTCCTCAACCAGAAAAATATGATAGCTCCCTTGTCAGCGCTAAAACAAATGAATGTGCCTCCTTTTTGTGCTTCTCTATAGTGATATTCTTGTGCAAGATTCATTCATGGTGGTTCTCTCCTTAGTTTTCTTCCACTCCATGACTCTCATCCACGACAGTTTTTTTTATGAGTTCTTGTCAACTAATCTGCAACTACACAACCTTATGTCTGCCCCCTTCTCTATGTGTTTGTTTTCCCTTTTTCCTATCTTCCTGCATGTTTCCGCATGCATGTTTGTTGACTTCCGTGTGTTATCCTCTAGCCCATGCCTTGTGCTGCATGGGTTATTCATTAATTTTGGTCCCTTTTCTGCCTTGTTCCTTGCCCCAAGCAACATGGGCTATGTACTCATTTTCAGTCCATAAATTAAGAGTAGCAATGCTATTAAAATCACAACAACACACCTTTAATGGCTATCTCCAAACAATCCAATTTCTCTTGCAACAAGTAACTGAACATATCAAGCAAGCAAACACCCATTCTTTGGAATTTGTGTCACATTACTCAACCATAATTATTTTATGAACAATATTTACATTGCAAAATGAGATTAAGCAATTGAGGCTATCACATGAGGACATGCTAACAATTTCCAAGAAGAAAATGACAAAGCAAATTAAAATTTGAAACAATTTCTCTCATAGAAGAAAAAATGTTGGGTAAAATAATTGAGCATAAGCATAGGTTAATCCATCTTTTTTTTGTTAGCTAGACCCACAAAGTTTTAAACTAGTTACCTTCACACGAGAACTACCTTAACAACACACTCTATTGCTGACTATTCTACACCAATATATGGGATACGTAGTAAAACTACTAGTTTAAAAAGGTTATAAATATTTATAAATGAATACCTATTTCTATAACTAGGAAGGAAGGGCACTCAAGAGTGTCCAAAATATTTATGAATTTAACAGGTAGATGAATTTGGACCACTCTAGATCCTCTCTTGAAACTTTTATGGTTTTCCATGGAGAAAATAACTTAAGTTAAGTCAGATCTCGAGTGAAATTTGTTGGTATATGGGAATCCATGAAGAAATATTCACACAAAGAAATTAATACATAAGAATGAGAATGTCCATAAAATAACACATTGTATTAATTTACAATGACAGTAGACACTGTTGATTTTCTAGTGCTAATTAGACAAGCACAATTTTTTGCAACTGATAATTACTTCCAATGATATATGATATTACTTTAACACAACCTCGAGCATCATTAAGTAATTACACTTAGAAAATTCAACTAGTCAAATATTGACTGTCTAAAAAATTTGATTCCTTGGAAACTTCAGCCTATTCCTCGAATTACTTCCCATGTGTGTGGAAGAGAGAAAAATGTGAGTGATGAGCGAATGTTGTGTGTGTGAAATGATAATTTCAAGTGTATTTTATAGTTATTTTAGGGTGCCCAAGCGACACGTCTCAACACTCCCTCTTAGATAGGGAGGTATTCACCTTGATTTCCTCTAGATGTCCACTTAGCTGAAAAATTTCTCCATCCCAAGAAAAGATTTAATGAGCTTGCTATGTTAATGTATCCATCCACTTCATGTTCCATTCTATAACCACATGGAAAGAATCCTGCATCAACATCATGCAAAGGATATAGTCACCAACTAGCCAAATAGCCTTTGGCGATATGGCCAAGTACCCCCTAACTAGGATAAAAACAAAACTAGTCTTGGGCTACCAACTAACCAAGTTGTCACTTGGAACCAAGTCAATTTTCCTTGACCAATGGTGAAACCCTAGGCCCATTTACCATTCCCCTATATCGTCACATCACACTTGAATGGTAAAAATGCCTACCCAATGCTTTGAGGCACTCACTCTACTAACTATCCAAGTAACCCTTCGCAATATGGTCAAAACGTTATGGCTAGGGGAGCACAGCGGGCCCTGATGCTATATGGGAAATACTTCCTAGCCACATTAAATGGCACCCAATAAATACCCTTGACCTAGGGAGAATGTCTACATTGATGCTATAACATAAACACTCCTTCTTATTGAGGGAGGCATTCTCAACCACTCTAAGCTTTTCCCCTAAAGTATACAAACTTCATTCAGGACATAGGCTTTGTGAGAATGTCAACAACCTGCTCGTCTATATAAATGTATTGGAGCATCACTAATCCCTTTCATACCATGTCTCAGATGTAGTGGTACTAGATCTCAATGTGTTTTGACCTATCATAGAAATATGGATTTTATGAAATCTTCCCACAACTTTGATTGTCATAATGTATCATGGTCATCCCTAACACCTAATCAAACAATCATGCAAACAACTTTTGAAGCCACAATGCTTCACAAATTTCCAAATTAGTTGCAATATACTCAACCTCTATAGTGTTGAGTGCGATAGATGTCTGCTTCCTGCTTATTTAGGATATCATAACAAAACTCAGACTTAAGCAACATATTTATGTGCTCTTCCTATCCATGGCACTTCCTGTGATATCCCCTCGCTTGATGTATTTATGTAATTAAATGTGCATATGTGTAAATGTTGTTTAATATCTTAATGTGAAATACTTTTGAAAAATTTATTACTGATAATAAATTATTATAACTATGTAATTATAATATTTTATTTTTGTAGATAAAGAAATATGAAAAATTAGTTTTTGAGTACAGATGGCTAAAAGAGATGAGGCTAAAATTTATTGTTGAATATTTATTGTCCATCAATAAGTCCTAGGCATCTAATCTGGATGATTAGATTTATTAAGGAATTATGATATTGTCCAATTAATTATTTCCTAAAATACAAGGAGTTCTCTTTAGGAGTGGGAAATAGAAGCTCATTGATAAGTTGATAACTACCTACCACCTAATGGTGAGGTGGAGGTAGCTATTAACCACCAAAACAGTAGTAAATGGGATCGGATAAATGATGCTAGCCTAAGCTGACTTTACCCACAAAATGCATATAAAATGCATAATCTAATTTGTCCCAGGTATTTCAATTACCCTGCCTAGTCAAACCTTCATAAATTAAGGTTTAAGGCTTCTTAATTAAACTTCATTGCGGAAACATTTTATTTGACTATACATAGTCTGACCCCTCATTAACCTTTGAGTGGAACTTAATTCAACCCTTCTTATCCTTTGATTAATCCTTAAACCTTAGTACTTAACCCTCTGTTTGTTTTCATTACCCGCTCGTCTTACTTATACCATGACCTTAGACTTTGGTTAAATCATGATTTAATGCAAAATACATTAATCCGCTTTATTTCTATTATAACCTTCGTATAATAGAAATACACATAAAACACACATAAACTTACCTTTTCACCTTTCCTCGGCCTTGGTACATATTCCGATGCTCTAACATCGCTTTTAACCTCCACTGTTGATGTAACTCCATCAGATCAACAGTTGTTGTGTGATCTCCGTTCATTCTCTAGAACTCAAATAAATTTAACCCTGTTGTATAAACTTCTTGGGTTCGTTCCTTCCCAAGCCTTATCGGCTTCAACCTCTGCCGTAGATCTTACCCTACGATCCGATAGTTGATGTCTTCCCTAATCAATAGAACTACTCGGTGATCCTGTGCTATAGATCAAAATCCATTTGATCCAACAGTCCATAATGATATCAGGTGAGCTACTTACATGAGGATTACCTGTCCGATAAAGTGGTTTCCTTTCTCCTTCAACATGCTACGTGTCAACTGCTAAGTGGAATCGGGTGACTCCCCCCTATTACCACTTACCACTTTTTCTCCATCTGATAACCCGCTTTCGCTTATAAACCCACATTTCTTCTTGATTAATGCCTGAGATTATTAGCGCCCAATGACTGTAGATCTTCTACCATTGACAACTACGACAACTCCTCTGGATTCCTCTTTTTCTAACACTTAATTTAATCTTCGTCGTTCATTTCTTGATTCCATTCTACACAACTTAATCATGGTCATTCATCTTCTTCAACCTCGTTTGTTGATCTCCAAGATCCAACAACTTTTATGCATCGACGCCTCACTTCTTCGTTCTTCCCTTTACTTCGCTTTTATGCTATTTCTTTAGTGTTCCTCAGTGCTTTCAGTTTTCTTTAGGCTTCTGGTCTTTCGTTTTTCTCCCACACAACTCTCTCCCAAGCTTAACTCTGCTTATTCTTTAACCATTGTCACTCCCAAACATCACTTGAATCCTTTGATTGGATTCAATGATCAAACCACGATCCTTCATCCTCACTTCTTCTCTGTGTTTTGCACGAACTCCACCTGCATACATATACTATGCAGAAACTCTAATTCACTCAGAATTTATCATTCAGTTTATTCAATCCACAAGCTTATACACTTTAGAAATCGAATTCTATGTATATATATATAAATATAAACAAATGATTACATAATGAGACTCTCTGTCTCTCTGGCCTGATTTACATCCAGTTGTCCTTTCTCGTTTTAATGCCTGTAGGCTCATAATCGAACCTATCTAACTCTCAACCTGACTGACTAACTAGCTTGTTAGAGTCGATCTGTTCAACCCTTCGTCAGAGATCAAAACCTCTTTGTTGCATTTCATATTAGGAGTCCCACCCAGTCATCTGCATTCCATTAGGCGCATGGATTATCTGAGGAGAGTGGTCTTCCTCATGTCCCTTGTGTCATTTACCTATTGGTTCATGTTTGTTCATTAAAAAGGCATATACAGTCTTCTTTTCATTAAAATTTGCAAAATCTTGTCTTTAGGGTTTCATGGTCAATCAGGTCAAGGTTCCTTTAGGGTTTCGTCAATAAATGTGTCAAAGTGTCCAATAATCACCAGCAGGCATGAGGAGGTTTCCTTATCAAATAATTTCATCACCAAGTGTTCGACATTGTGTTTTTCCCATTGAAAATTTCTTCATCTGTACCTTGGTTGTTTCCTTAGCCTAAGAAGCTCCAACACCTGCAAAACACAAGCAAAGTTCAGCTCATCTAGTTCATCAACAAAGTCAAAATGGAAACAAAAATAGAGTTTTTATTAGAGGTGCAAGTGCTAAAGTTCTGCAAATATTATGAAAGTGGGTTTCATAAGCCAAAAATTTAAACTTCCTTGTTTATGCGCTATTTATTCATTTCAAAGAGTTCATTTGCAAAAGAGGAAGCAAGGCAAGTGGTTTTGGTAAGCAAGTGAGGTTATTGGGTGAAGATCGCTCCAATTCAGTGGCGCAGTGCGCTGGGCAGGTGGCACAGCGCACCCACCAGGCGCGACGCATTGGGCCGCATTTTGCAGTGTAAAACAACACTGGTGCGGTGCACTGGGGAGGTGCGACACATTGGGATGGCCGCACGGCGCATTGGGCTGGCTGCGCGGTGCATATAGACAGAGGGTTCAAAAATCTCTAAAACTTGCCCAAATCGCTCAAATCGCCAAAAAATGCATGAATTTGTCAGGTAGAGCCTCCATTATCATTTTTCATCCAATTTGGGTGCTTACTTCATGTTGCTTGTTTCATGGTGATTGTTTAAAGAAGTTGAACCCTATCATTTCAAGTTCCTCCAACAAAAATTGCTGCCTAGGGTTTTGATGACTATTTTGCCACCAAGTTTATTCTCTTACCCCATTGTTCCATTGATTCCCTTATTCCCTAAGTTTCCCTACCCCCTAAATCCACTAATCCCCTATCCCAAGTTCCCATTTTTCCCAAATCCTAACCATAAATCCCCAAACCCTAATTTCCTCTCCCACTGAGCTAGGGTTGGCTATGGGATCAGAGATATATAAGTAGAGGAGGTGTAAGGGATATCAGAAGGTATGAGGTCATTTCATATCATCGAACATCAAATCTCCATCATTTGTTGAGAGGTCATTTCAATGAGCAAGCCATTCATCCCACACAAAGGATGGTTTTTCTTCAAATTGTGTTTCTGAGCTAGAAAAGATGAATTTGGAAAACGTGAGAGATTTTTTTGTCCTTCAATGACCCAAGAAGAAAAACCTCTTTCAGTTTTTACACAACTTTCATGATTTTAGAGAAATAGCAAAAATACAGTTGCCTCGGGGGAATTGATGCACCTCTGAAGTGACCTTAGGAAAATCAAGTTTTCTCCTAGCTTGGTTGGCCAAATGACTTGCTTGATGAGTCAAAGGATAAGTAGACACAAAATTTTTCTAATGAGCTATCATGAGCTCAATTTGGAGTTGAGTAAGCCCTTCGAAAGTTGATTGCAACAACACTCTGCCCTGAGGCAACCTCATTTGGCACATTTTGACTATTCTTGGGAGATTTGACGTTTGATAGGGAAAATGAACTCCAAATTGAAACATTCAAGTTGAGCTGGAAACTAAACTCAAATACCTTTCCAATGAGCTATCCCATGCCCAATTTGGACACCAGGAAGGTCCTTAAAACTTGGCTTGCAAAAAGGCGCTACGCAGAGAAATTTTTAACACAGGGTTTTCCTCCCTATGCGCTGCGCCATGTGCCGCTCGCTTGTGCTAGGGAGCTCTAAATCAATTTTTTTTTACATTTCTGGATTTTTCATGAAAAATCATGACTACTGGTGCATGGCCAAGAAGTTTGGGCAAGTTTTTAGTCCCCAAGAGGTCAAAAACACTCAAAAAAGGACCTCACTGCCCCTATTTTGACACACTGGAAGCAGTCCTGGGAGATTGAAGTTTTGGAGGGGACAATTGCCACCAAATTTAAAAATTCCACTTGGGTTGGAAATCAGACAGGTAGGGCTTTCCAACAAGCTATTTTGGGCTCAATTTTGACTTTGGAAAGTGCCTCAAACTCAGCCTCAAAGTAGCACGACACATAGAGGATTTGGCGTGGCACATAAAAGATTTTTGCTCAAGTTTTCACCTTCCAGCTCAGAAATTCGGCCAATTTTCACTAGTCTTGCTTTTTGATGTAATTTTTGATCTATCTTGATGTGAACCATGATGTAATATTGGTATATTTTTACTTGTTCTAGAGGACTCATTCACTAAAAAGTGAAAATTTAATGAATGAATCAGTTTCCTACCTTATAGAGGCAAGTTGTTTTGATTGCCTAGATTTTAGTGCTTTGTTTAGAATTGGTTGAAACAGCTCCTAGAATGATGAGCTCGACCCCTAGAGGCATGGGAGTGGGTTAGGATGGTCTATATCATGTATCTTCTAAGTCATTTTCAGGGTTGGACACTTTGGATTGCTTGGCACATCATTGTACATTATATCTCTGCATTTTTGGCAAAGAAAAGACTAGGATTTTGCAGCACTTGTTGGGATCCATGTGGCTCTATGTTTTGATGGTGTTATTCTCTATGTACTTGTAAGTTCATTGATGTTTATGTGTATCATTTTCCCTTCTATTTTCTTCTGAAATTAAAAAAATGAGTGATTAAAGTAGAATTCACTAGACTGATGTGCTCTGCTTTGAACTTTTGTTTAAATTTTCAATGTTTTCATCTGTTTGAGGAGGACTCTCGAGACTCTCTTTCCCTTCTTGGCTCCTCACCGGTCTGAAATATCCATTTATTCATTCTAAAGCATCAAAAAAATTTCCTTCCTTGCCCCAATCAGAACTCCGCAAAAAGCTGTGTCTCATCCCCGGACCCAAATTTGCCTCTCCCATTTTCCAACTCAAAACCCTCAAAAACTCAATTCAAATCCTTGTACTTCATACCTAGCCTAAAATTAGCTTTTATTTCAGTCATCTCGAGCCCCATCAATTATAGTTTGCCGAGATTGACCCGGAGAGAGTCCTCTCCTGTCCTCGTAGGGCTAGCTACGAGGTTGAGCGTGGTTTGATGTGGACCTAGAAGCTTACCTTTTCAGCCTGAGGTAAATCTAGGCTCTAACACAACTAACTATCTTGACTAACTCTTTCTCTACCTTTTTGGCTTACATTTATACAAAAGGAGTCTATAACCAATTTCTGGTTCAGATCCTTAATAATTTCAACTAAAACCTAAAATCTCTTCCTTATCTCTAAGGATCCTCTCTAATCCACAAAATCATGAACTAACTCCTAGTTCCTCTAAC
This sequence comes from Pinus taeda, assembly GCA_000404065.3. Lineage (NCBI taxonomy): Eukaryota > Viridiplantae > Streptophyta > Pinopsida > Pinales > Pinaceae > Pinus > Pinus taeda. Next base: position 46,598 of record APFE030931156.1, on the reverse strand, counting down.
TCACACACTATTCTTGAAATCTCTCTTAAGGAGAAGATTTCATTACAATATCCTCATTATTATACAACCCTCATAAAAACATAGGAAAATAAATTATTAATCACTCTTTAGGGAATTAGGTCCCTTGAAACACAAGACCCTATGCTTACTAAAATGCAATGGTTTTTCTGAGAAGGATGCTCCTGCATCAATAAAAATATGTTGTCTACTTACTTTTGTCTCATTCTTGGGAAAGAGAGGAGATTGAAGAGAAGCAAGGGAATAGAGAGAAAAGGAAATTTTGCAGACTTGTTATGCTCGAGGGGATACTCGTTGATTTGTAGTATCAAGGTTGGGAGATGCCAAGTACTTGATTATTAATTTTCTAGACAACTATTTCAAGTTAATATTCTTACCTCATAATTTGCTTAGAGGAATCAATTGATTGAACACTGTTATGTATATTTTATTGTTCTAATAGATCTATATAATGTTGAAGGAAAAACGAAATGAATAGGAATAATTTGATTAAATGTCTTATTTATTTAAATATTATTATGAGAACCTATAATTGAAAGTTTAAGGAAAAGATGAAACTAGGAAATTTTGTTAGAAATCTAGTACTGATTGTTTTTCCAATATTAAACAAAACAAGTTTTTCTACATTGAATATGAAAGAAGGATAACTTGTTTGTTTCTATCTTTACATAGAACTTGTTATTTATATGTTATGCATAGAAATAAATATATAATAAAAGAAGGAAGGTATATATATAAATAAGTAGAACCAGACATAAAATATGTATAAACATTTATTATATTTAGGGGTAAATGAAACCTTTAAATTACAAAGAATATAACATAATAATGAACATACTTGTTTTAGTAAAAGAAAGAGATTCTTCTTAAAAGAAGTAATCTATGAAGACAAACAAGATTTTTTTTCTTTAATATATACCAGAATAAAATTTAGAACAAGTTTTGGTGTCAACCTTTCATATGAATGCCAACAATACCAAGTATAAGAAGAGAAAAAAAAACACATAGTATATTTATATAAGTATCTTTTCCCAAATCATAATAGGAAACAAGATCCAGAAGACATCATATATTTTCATAAACTAAAGTATCGAACATTTTTATTTTACACAGGTGGACTTAATAGAAAATTTAAAAAAAAATGTTTGGAGATGAAAAATTATTGAGTATTTACTCAAGACCTGTAAATAATGTATAATTACAGAATGGCCATCACCATGGAAAACCTCTTCCAATTAGGAAGACAAACTTAAATCAAGTAAAGAGAAATCGTCCTCACACATTACATTCATTCCATGAGGAGCCAGAGACCAAGGGGGTAAAAAATTCGATTGAACAATTAGTAAAGAGTATAGATGTTTGGGCACTTGAAACATATTATTAACCTTGGAACAACACTTGAGATTCATGTTAGTTTCACCTACAAAGGAAACAAATAAATTAGTTCATGATATAAATAAAATAATTAATCACTAAAGTTTAAAGATTAGGGTTGTGGGTGGCGTTAGGAAGAGTAAATTCTAAGATATTCTTATCCAATAAGTATTGTAAACAATAAAAGTAGAGGTTATTCCTACTCACGATGGAGAGGAAATATCAAATAAATAAATATATCACGAAGAGGAAAATTTCTTCTGTAAAAAAATTCGTAGAATAACTATTCGACTAAGCTGTGAAATTAAAAATAAATTTCATACTATGGACAAAGGTGTTATAGTGACACCAACGTGTTAAAAACCCTATAAGAATATATACTAACACATATATCCACACCCTTAAGAGCAAACAAAAAATAAGATGTAATCATGTATTGAATTATGTTTTTAATACATAAGTTGCTTCCAACCACCTTAGAGGGGTTTCATAGTCATTTATAAACCCAGAACACAATATTCTCTTACAAAGTTGAAATCCCAAAAATATGAAATGAATTTAGGCCATAAGAGGTCATAAAATGGATGTTCATAATAAAAACAAAAACCCTAGTTTAGCCTGTTCGAAAAATACTAGTCGCAAACATTCACAAGTTGAGATTTAATACTGAGAAATATTCCAATAAGGGATAATAATAACAAAGTTAACATAATACTGAGAAATATTCCAATAAGGGATAATAATAACAAAGTTAACATAGGAGAACCTGGAGTGGGGAGGGCAAAATCTGGAATAGGGACAACCAGAAGATGGGAACTGGAGTGAATGCATTTAATCTCACCTTTGTTGTTGGTCATGGTAAACAGGTGGCTGCAAAATGCAAGATGACGCATTCAGGCCGAGGTGGAAGAGGCCAGCAAAGCCAGCCAGGACGTAAGGACCCCATGACCTCTGCGCCTGCACTTCAGAGGCGTAGCCGAAAAACTATGGGGAAAACAATACAGGAAGCTGCAAGGGCATATCAAGAAGGAACTAATGCGGATATACGCAAGCTCATTCAGGAATTGGAGGAAAATGTCATGGAAGAAGATTCGGAGCTTGAAATGGAGGAATGGGGAGATCTTATTCTTGACCCAGGACACACCAGAGGAAGAATGACTTTATACAAGCAAGCCTTGCACGTTTACTGGGTGCTGAAATGTTTACTTGCAAAGGCGCTGGAACAAGTAGCAAGTGAAATGGTAGAGCTTGCCCAAGGCATGCCAAACATGAAGAAAGAAATGAAAAACCTTCAGAGCATAATGATAATGTAGGACAGTAAGCTGGAGGAGATCCAACAACAATTGAAAAAGCTAACTCTAGTAGTGAAGGACGTGGCAGCAGCACCCGAGAACGTGGAAGACAAAGAAGTTTAGCTCTTGCAGTAGTTTATTATGTTTGTTTCTGAGGATTAGTATTCTCTTTTCTTTGTATTGATTTCATGACTGTTTGGAACGTATTTAGTATTTGCTGGTGCGTGGTTTATATTGCATGGATTGGTAGACTTATAAAATTTTGCTACTGGATGGCCTATAATAACTGGAGGTGGCCAACAGATCTAGTTTCCCGTATGGGCAGGTTGAGGCCCCCAAATCGATGTATATAATTTAACCTGTTTTGATATAAACAAAAAAAGAAAGGCACTACCGCAGCTTACAAAAAAAAAACAAAATTAACATAGCATAAAAGAATCTCAAATGGATTAAGTGACAATTTGAAGGTATGCAAAAAGAAACAAGTATGGGTGGACGATAGTGCAACTATCAAGTTTTGGCATAATTATTTAATGTGATTCTATACATGATCATAAACTATATCTTAGTTTCCCAAATGTTGTTTTGCATGATTGTAAACTACCTTATTTCCTTAGATTATAGGTACGTTTGAAATTTGGATAGAGTGGCATAGAAGAGAGAGAAGAGTTGTTACATAATTTAGAATGGTCAAGATTAAAGAAACCATTTGACTTATAAATATCTATTATCTCCAAGGAAAAAACTCCATAAATTTTAGTTTAAAAAAATTACATTGTCATGTGTATCAAGGCATTCAAAAGTGCTTTGTACCTTGATGGAAAAAACTATTGAGGTAAGCCTTGAATCTTTCATACTGAAATTATTGAGGCCTTTAAACCATGTGAATGGATTCAGTGGCAAAGGAAAATACGTTTGAAGTGGGTAGTAACTCTTCTAAACAATTATGAGGTTGGAATAGTAGATGGATCGGTTGATAACTATTTTTTGAACCAATGCAGTAAACTAGTGTTGTGAAGAGGAGTTGAGAAATTTAAGGGGGCTAATACTATGTCACACTCATCACTATCATGGTGTAGTTGCTTGGTCTGAGACTAACAAGGTAATGTTTTCTCCAAATATTTCTTTGATTCTTTGTTGCTGTGTTGACAAGGTGCTTCTTGGGGTCTGTCATTTGCATGGCATAATGTTATGCATGTTTTTCCTCTTCCTAGTCCTAGATGGTCTAAGGGTAGGATTTTCTTATTGGTATAGGAATTGGGGTCTCAAGTTTAAACAATGAACTTTGATGTTGTTTTTTTAGGTTGTTGAGCGTATTAACCATGTGAAAAATGCTTCCTTGTTCAAAAACAATTATTTTCTGCATCTAGTGGATGGTTTTTTGTGCTAACTAAGCCAATGGAACCTACAGGACATTACAAAGTTTTATAATTCAATTAAAGTTTTAAAATTCATAATTTATAAAGTTTCAATGTCCATCTTTGAAGGGTGCAGGCTCAATGGAAGAACACCTACTTTACAAGTAGGTGGTTGCTCGTTCGATTCCATCTCACCTAAATATTCATATGGAATGGTGACAATCACAAGGATGAAAAAATAGACACCAAACTAGATGAAAAAAAGGACAGATAGCTATATGTCAAATAGGATGCAAGAGGGGATACCAAGTTGGGTGCTAAAAAGAAGAAAAAAATGATGCAAATTAAGACACCAAATGATGATGCAAAGAATGGTGTAAATTTGGGATGCAAACTCGGGTGCAAAAGAGGGAAAAAAAATGTAACAAAAACATAAAACATGATGCACAATGGGGCTAAGAAAAGGGTGAAACCAAGGATGCTATATTGGATGCCAAAAATTATGCATAATAAAATGCGAATTCAAACTCAAACTTAGACACAAAATTAAGCTGAAAAATGATGCAACTTTGAATGGCGAAAATGATGTTAAATTATACACCAAGAAGGATGCAAAATTGGATGAAAAAGTGGACATTAGTAATGGTGCAACATTGGACACATAAGTAGCAAACAAACAATGCAAAAATGGGCATAAAAATAGCTCAAAATTGGATGCAATGTTGGATGTAAACATTGATGCAAGACTTGGTGCAAAAACAATTGCAAAAGTGGATGTAATAATAACTCAAAATAGAATGTAACATTAGCCACAAAATGGGATGAAAAGGTGAACACAACACATGGCTTAACATAGGATGAAAATATAGATGCACATTTGGATGCTCAAAAGGATGTAAAGTTAGATGTAAGAAAAATGATGCAAAATTGGATGTAGCAAATGATACAAAATATGGTGCAAAATAGGATGTGAAAAAGGGAGACAAATCAAACATAAAAATGGACGTTAAAATGGTCTTGAAAAAAAAAAAAAAAAAAAAAAAAAAAAGATGAAAAAAGCGAGCACAAAAATGAATGCAAAATTTGGTGCTAAATCAAATTCAACATATGGTGCAAAGATAGGCACCAAAGTTGGTGCAACACTTGCTACAAAAGCTGGAGTAAGACTAGATGCAAAAATAAACACAAAATGAATGCAAAAAAAGAAGCTAAAATGCATCCAAAAACGGTTTAAACTTGATGCAAAAATAGAAGCAAATAATGACACAAAATAGGACAAAAAAAATGATGAAAAATAGATGCCAAAAATGGCACAAAACTATAAGCAAAACCTGCCATGTAATGAGATGCAAATCTTGGTGCAAAATTTGATGTAAAAAATTATTCATAATTTGGTGTAAAAAAGGATGCAAAATATAGCATGAAAAAGGATGCAAAATCAAGTGCAAAAAGGGACGCTTTAAAAATTGTACAATAGACTCAGATTTAGCGCTAGGCTGCTCATCCAAATTGTAAAAAAAATGCACTAAAATCTGGCACAAATTGTTAGTTTTGTTGTATTACTACTGGTGTGAAGGTTTCCTCAAAATATATCCCCTCTACCTAGGCATACCCTTTGCGTACAAGTCAATCCTTGTTTCTGATTATTTGACCTCGTTCATTTAGCTTATTTTTGAAGACCCATTTTGTGCCTATGAAGTTTTTCTCTTTGGGTCTTGGAATAAGCTCGAAAGTGTCATTATTCTCAATTTGGTCAAGTTATATATTCATAACTCTTACCCATGACTTGTCCTCACTTTCCTGACTACGATTCTTACATTCAACCTGAGATAGCATAACAAAATTTGCACAACTTTGACTGCAAGAAAATTTCCTCCTAGTTATTTGATCTCCAATAATTTGACTTTGTTGATGGTGCTGGACCCGCCAACATGTAAGGGGATCTCCCTAGTAAGAAGTCCCAATTATACCTCAGACCGTTTGGTGTAGGAGTCCCAGCAGTGGGTCGCACAGTAATGCCTTGACCGTGATTTTGCACAGAGGCAAGTAAGATGTCCCTGTCGGTAGCAAGGGTGTGACAGCTGTGACAAGTCTAGGAAGCTGCATGAGAGGTTCTAACACAGGGGGAGTGAGGTGAGTGAATCCCTTGGAAACCTGTAATAGTACTCAACTTGGAACGGAACACACGAGAAAAGATGCATCACCTGCTGGAAAACAAGATAACAAGCAATCCAAAGTGATGTTCAAACCAACAACACATCTGCAACAAGATTCATACAATTGATACAAAATAGTTCATACACAAATGCGTAAGTTAAATAACATACATTGCTACAGCAACCAGAATAGTCCAACTATAACAACAACATATGCATGAAAATGTGTTGGCTCTATTATATTAAGAAGTGTAAGTTCTAGTCATACAATACATCCATGTACACTCGCTAGTTCCAATAGTGGAATGTTACAACCACAACCACCTGCTCTCCAAAGAGATATACTAGCTCTGTGCAGTGGAGAAGCCAAAGTGCGTTACAATATTGTCCAAGCTTTCTCTAAGATAGTCCTATCAAATCATGACTGGCCAAAAGCCTTTAAAATGAGTTATGAGGGACCATTTATAGAAAAGGGTGGGGTGGCCCTTGACATTCCCCTTCGTGGCAGTTCAACTACCCTCATGACTCTTCACCTACCCTATGACTGTTACATCCAACTATCGACACTTGAACTTACACTTGACCAGACGTTACATTACAATGCACATGTACCCATGTGAGACAAAATGGATTGGGAAAGCCATGCAAGACATCACTATGACTCAGACAATCATGGGAAGTCTAACTCTTCAACATCCTCGCAATGATCAAGAGTAGCGAATTGATGCCAAGATCAGTAGTCCGCGATGGTGTCTGTGTACTCCAAGGTGGCATCTTTCTAGAAATTGACTCTTGCCTCCATGGCATTTGGGTACACTGCTCAAGCTTCTCTATCCAACTCATCTGAAAGCACGTGCATCATTGTCTTCAATGCAACACGACCAACAACATACTTGTGCATGGTGTCTGCACTGATGGGTAAGTCTGGGTTGGTCGCTATGCACATCACCTCGTCGAAGTACGAGTCAAGCTCTAGTCAGACCTGTGCCTTTGTCTTTGCCTGGGTGAGAGTCCCAATAGATGGGATTGCATGTGCGCACACCACAACATCCATACTCTTGAATACATGTGCATGGGAAACCTGTAGACTAGTGATGAGTTGCAAGAGCTCTTCATAGTTCTGGATCTAACTCCGGATGTGTGCCTTCAACTCGGCCGCTTTGGGCTTCATCATCTTAGGCAAGTGAAGTGGGGCTCCCTTTTATCTCATCATCCATGTTTGCATGTAATCAACAGTAACATGCACATTCGACAAGATACGTGCTCTTCTAGCACATCGCTGCTACCATCCGTTGAGATGGACGATTGCCTTATGCATGGTACCAAACTTGGAATACAATGCTCACATAGTTGTATCAAGGCGAAATACTTCATCTAGTATTTCCTTCTTCAGTTCTTCTCTGGCAGATGTTGTCACCAACTCTCCTGCTTGTTTGGTCGTATCTAACTCATTAGCCATTCACTCATTCTCAGCTATCAAAAAGCAAACACTTGAGCTAGTGGCTTCGGCATATGCTCTGGTAGCATTGACCAAGGGTGTTGGATGTTTACACACATAAGACCTGATCACTCGTTCCTTGAACTGTGCAGGAGATGTATGATCCTTCGGAGTTGACACTCTGTGAGATTGCACAACTCTATGTTGAGACTCATCGAATGAGATGTTGTGCATCTCTCCTTCTGACTGATCTCCAAGGATCTCAGTGTCTCCTTGGTTGCTTGGGACTTGCTCGTCTTCTGTATGCATGAAGCTGGTGGGTCGACCTCTTGGTGGTGAGGCATGAGGTTGATGTCTTGCTCTAACTCATGTTGCTCCATATTCGTATCCATTTTTTTAAGCACTTACTCTATCTCCTGTGCGAAGTCCTACTCCTACGATGGTTCACCCTATTTGCCTGATGCTAGTTGTTCTGATGAGTCCACTACCTGTACGGATGCTGTTTCATCCATCTGGACATGTTGCGTCCCTTGTTGTACCTTTTCTTGCTACGATTCCCTCTCCTATTGGTGCAGCTCCTGTTCCTTCTGGAGTTTCTCCTTCAACTCATGCAACTCCTTTCATGTTTCCTCCATTCTTCATTTTTCTCTCATCCTTTGCATGTTTCGCTTGTCGCGTTGTTGCCTCTATGCGTGTATAGCCAAAGCTGCTTTCTCCACAAGTGCATCTGCTTGGAACTTGCATCTTTTCTCTTCCTCCATCTGATCGGCAATCTTCCTCTTTCCCTTGTCGCATACTGGTATGTTCACCTCTACTGTTGTTGCTGCTTTTGGTGCTCTCAAAGATGTTGCTTCATGTTGCTTCGCTAACCATTTCACAATGAAGATGACCTATTCATTGGGTCTGGAGAAATTGTAGCAATATCTCCATGGGTCCTCCTCCGTCCAATGAAATGCCTGGTGGATCTAGTTGAATTGTACTCTTGCGCAATGATCTTTCACAAGACAGTGTGGGTCATACAGATTGTAACTTCAGAGGTTGAATGGATACTTCTTCATTTTCTTTGCTTTGACATCTGCATGATTGAAACTCTGTATCTCATATAACCCAATGCGCAGCGGAAGAGCAGGCCAAGGTGCCTTCTTCTTCCGGTGCAGTCTAGTTGTCAATCTTGCTGAGATGTGATATGCTACTTCCTACATGATGAGTATGTCCAAAGAAAACTTCGGTAGAACATGCGGAGGCTTCTCCATGCTGTACATATGTATGAAGGTGCCATATAGTGAGGCATACCAATCAGCTATGTCTATTAGTGCCTCCATTGTTGCCTTCGACATGCAAGGTGGATCCTGTTCGAATATCATCTTGTAAACCGAGGTGACAATGTGATTGGACAACCATGTGATAACTCCTCTGAAGTTGCATTCAGACAACATCTTACAATAAGTGTTCATAACAGTCTTCACCAATGACCATGCCCACTTCAAGCCTAGGAACTCCTGTCGGGCACAGATTGCATCCAAGATGTAGGTGGACATGTAGATTTTTGCTTGCATACCTTTGGGCAGTTGTGGATCCCTAGTTACCTATTCCTTCAGCGGATGAGCCAAAATTTCGGACCAGTTGCATCTTTTTCCTTCTCTGGCGATTTGGTCCACAATGATCACCCAACTCTATGGGAAGGTTTCTGTGCTTTCTTGGCCATACAGTCGACATGTTAAGATGACCAAGTATTGATACGCATTCTGTAGTATCTTCATCTTGTAGATATGGTTGGGTGTCCTCCTGAATCTAACTGGCTCCTTTACCCAGTTCTTCAAAATGTCTTTAGAGTTGGCATTACTGCTTGGTAAGCTGAAGGGAGTCTCCATGATGGTCACGGGCTCTGACTTCTGATATTTGTCCCGCTGACACTACTCAAAGTCATCACCTCAAGATCAGTGCACGAGACGATCCAGTGTATCATGTCTACACATGGGAACGCGGGGTATCTGCATGCAATCCGGTACAAGCCGGACTTATGAATGTTCACATATACCTGGCAGTCTTCGAGGTCTTCCCCAAATGTGCTTGCAAATGCATCATTGACCTATTGCCATTTCATCTTGGTTTCCTTGTCTACAATCAGTTTGGTATCTTCATAGATCGACAGAATTGTAGACACTCGCTCGATTGCTGGTCTAGATGCACTTGCATCAGTGTCCTTTGATCCTGCTCTCTTAGAGGCCATTTATCCTAAATTGCTAAGAGGTGGACAAACATGTGCTAGATTTGGAGACAAAGTAACATGCATGGAAATACATCTGTTAGTGAAAACCAAAGAAAATTTGAGGAACGACAAAGCACATAGCTGGGGAATGACTGGCAAGGATTACACAATTTCTTCTAGGAGGGTGGGAGACTAGATGCCATAATTGCGCAAAAGGCATTCTAATTTATCTGGGAGGCTTGAATGGCTGCTAGACTTGCACAATGTGCAATCCAAACTAACTGCTGACTGCTAGAATTACGCAATGCACACTTTTAATTGGAAATGGTTATAGGCTCGGTGTCTGCATTGCACAATTTTCTGGGCCAGCAGTCACTGTCCCTTACAATCATGTAAAGGAGGCTTGGAGGATAGTCATTGGGCAAAAATGTGCATTTCCTAAGGGGAAGACAGAGCCTTCCCTCTCAAGATTGCGCAATGTTGTCTTAGTGAGGCAGAGTTTGGGCCAAGGTTGGCCAGACTCACCGACGGGCAACTGAAAGCAAATGTGAAATTCAATGCATGGCGATACTCAGTGTAGGTAGGAGAGAATGATCGTGCATTCAAACAGTGAATGAAAGATTAAGAAAACAAAACAACATGCATGTGGGTGAAGCGAGTCGCCGATTCAGCGACCGTTCATGCAAAACAATTTCATGCATGTGACAACGGTGAGATGCTAATGAAAACTAAAATGGTGCTAGTACAAGTTGGTATGCATGTAAACGACAACAAGAATTCAAATAAATCAAGCAAACAACACTCACACAAGAGAAAACACAAAAAGCAATAGAAATGTTGCAAAAGCCAAGTTGAGACCACTTACCTATGAATAACTGAGTTGGATGTGTCGAAGAGTCCTAGATGTGTTGTGGGATGTCAGAGCTCTAAGATCGATGTGAAGAAATGAGCTTTGAAATGTCGAATAGATAAGTTTGAAGCTCATGACGCGCATGCCACAAATCTAGGAAAAGCGACACTTGGAGGAAAGATTCTAAAATGAACTTTGCATGTAACCTCCAACTGCTAAAAATAGTTCCCTGAATCAAGGGATACCTTTTACATGTTTCCTTTTGCTATTCTGAGAAAAACCAAGCCATGCATGCAAGTCAAGTTTCTTTGGTCTCGGGTGGAACTGGTCAACTCAACTACACATGCAAGAGCCTGCTCAACTACTGGGACAAATGTGCATTTCTAGGAGGGAGTTGGGCTGGTTGCCCAGAATATTTGTGGAATTTTTGGGTAGAGAAGTTGACTGCTACCTAGGATTGCGCAAATTCTGGGCTGAGTAGTCCTGCTGGGAGGAATTGCACAATTTTCTTGGTGAAGCTTGGTTTGTAGATTTACGCAATTATAGATCCCAACAGGCTACCAGATAGAATTACACAATTTCTAGAGGGAAGGCTGGTTGCCCCCCAGAATTGCGTAATTTCTTGAGGGAGTTGCTCAGCCTGTAGCTGGACCAAGTCCGAAGAAACAGCCTATGAGGGGAGTGCAACAAGCCTTGATGAACAGACTCTCATTCTGTAATAAAATCACTGAAGCTTGTTTACTTGTAGAAGCAAGACATGCTGTTGTGAAAGGTTGGTAGGGAGTCTCCAAAACGAAGCTAAGGAAAAATTTTGGAGGGTGGTTGTAGCCGCTACAACACTTGGCGACACATTGGTAGAACTCCAGCTCTCTGAAAGGATCTTGTTCTAAAAAGCAATTCTAACACCTCCGAAAGTATTCTTTGGTTCTTAGTTCGTCTTAGTTTCCACACTTGCTTGATTGTAAGATGTAGCATTTGCTAAGATCTTGGTCAATTGACACACATTCCAAGCCAAGTCAACACAGTTGTTTCAATTGGGGTTGAGGGGTATATTGGTGCACAAGTAGTGTAGTCATCAGAGTATTAGTTTCATCTCTGGTGTTTCTCCGCTACCAATGGGCCTTGATAATACCCTGGTGGAGTCACACATGAACAAAATCATGGCTCCGCTACTAGCAAGCCTGGTCAATACCCCGGCGGAGTTACATGCATCACCTCTCTGCACATGAAGCCTTTCTCTTCTTTTGCCTTGTTCATTTTTCATTTTGAAACTTTTTACTTTTCATTTTTTTCATAAATTTGCATAACACTTATTCATTTCAAAGGTGGAAGAGGGATCCCAACTTATTGAGAGCATAAGAGGTTGTTCCTTTAGAGAAGTAGTTTATTATATAGTTGTGATGCGCTTGTTAAGGTTTCCCCCCTCACCTTACTCTACTTGACTGAGATGAAAAGGGTTAACCCAAAAACAACTGACTAGAGTAGGTGACACTAGTTAGTGTGCCAGCATTGTGTTTTCACCAAGGTTCACTTTGAACATTACGTATTTTCCATCGACGTATCATGGACTAAAAGTAACAAGTTCTTCATACAGAGGCAGGATGATAGATAACTAAGTAGTGATAGTTTTACAAGGCCTCTTCTAATTTACCCAGCTTGTTTTAAGAGTCATACATGGTTTCATGCAAAACTAACCTACAAACAGAACAAGAAAACAAACAAAAAAGCAAAGTAGAAGCATAAGTAAATGCGAAAGAAAAGTAAGCAAACAAGCAAGCAAACCAATAAACAAGCAAAGCACGTAAGCAAACAAGCATGCAAGAAAACAACTGAAAGCAAACACTACTCCTACCTCTAAGCTAACGGTTCATGGGCCTAATCATGTGAAGTGATATTTCCAATGCAGCCACCGGTGCATTGGTAGACCCATGTTGGTGAAGGCTTGATTCGCGAGCAACCCGGTTGTGCGGACCAGCAAACAAAAATATATAACAATCAAGACAAACACACTTCATGCTTAACAATATCCACATGACATAGGTGAGTGCAAGTACATGATATGTGGTCCGTGGACTTGTCATGGTGTTGTGTGACACTGCATCCAACTTTGAAGCATACGCATACTCTTGACTATGTCATGCAATCAAATGAAAGAAACAAAGACAACTTCTGTCATGCACATGTGCTTACAATGTAAGATTCCTCCAATGCATGAGTGGTGGGATTGTGCAGTTCAAGTGGAGGAAACATGATCTATGTGTGAGATGGATCTTCAATGCATACAAATGAGTGATGAGGAGCCTCGGGTGATCGAACAATTTCTTGATTGGAAGTGAAACCAATCTCAAGACAACGAGGGCCTGACATAACCATCATTTCGAGCTGAAGTGCCTCAACTGTCTGGGTTGTTTCAAGTTCATCATCAGATAGATCATCATAAACTGGTGTCTTAAAAAATTAGCTGTGATAGAAACGTGGTTGTGATTGAATATGGGAGTAAATGGATCATGACAACCACGATCAGAAAATTAATGATTTCATCGACATCCTCATGATCTGATAAATCAAACAGAGGGGTAGATGAAAAGCAAACAAACTCATCCTCTATGCTTCCAGAAAAGGAAGATGAAAGGTCAAGTGGATTTTCAATGAATGGCTTATCCTCTTTGTTGTCTAATAATGGGTTGACATCTAGTGTGTCCTATGAGTAATCAACAATGGGTGCATCCATAGATGAAGATACACATGCGAAATCATGGATGCCAGGTTCACCAAAGATGTCAGGAAAGAATAAAGGGGGCTCGAACGGAAGGGAGTCATCCTTCGCCAAGTGTTGATGCTCAAGCTCCCAATAATACTCTTCATGAATGATAGTGCATGTTCGTTGTGCAACACCAACTCCGTATATGGCTTGTTCCTTGTTCACAAGAAGTGTAGAGTCCAAATTAGAAGAACACAAGACAATATCATCTGAAGGAACAAATGAGTACGAAGACAAAGGTTGTGGTACAAAATGCATAATACAACTCGATGGACTCACCACCAAATATGTGCGAAAATTAGGTGAAGTGATGTTGGGAGGATGTGACAATTGAACATATGTGTGAGCATGATCTCCCACATCAGTCTGCAATGGTGGAGCTAGTTGATGAGGGGACTATGGACAGTCACTTGGGACAGTGACTACATCCATCTGTGATTGTGTAACTCCATCATTGAATAATGTTAAGCGAGGCTTGAGTTCAAACTTCTTCTTGAGATGAGAATATTTCTTAAGACAATACTTGAATCGATCCCAAAGACAGAAAAATTTCATCTGGATCTTTGGAGATTGAAACTGTAAATCATGGAAGCACTGCCAAAAATCCATAGGTGATTCATGCGGAGCCTTCCATTGTTGTAACAATTTTTGGTCAAGATGTTCTGGATCAAAATGATAGATAGTGTCTTCAATGAGATCACAGAAGTGCTCAAGTGAGTGCATGCTGTCAGCTGGTAGGCTGCACAACCAATAGTGTGGAGATTCGTGAAGTGTGTATGCAAGAAGAAAATAGACATGTTCGTCAGAACATCCATCATCCTCTTAGAGCAAGGAAATGAAGTCATGTAAGAACTCAAGCCAGGCCACTTTTCCTCCACCATCATATGTGTATGTGGACAAGTGACTGAAAAACGCCCTTGTGATGATAACATATTTGAGATTTGGAAAACATCGTGGAGGGAGGAGAGTGCAAGACTCCATGATAGGTATGGAAAGGTTCAAAATAGGATGAGAGGACACAACTTGTCATCTGGCCCTCCTTCTAATGCCAGCAATGTTGACGGTGTTGTACCCACCAACATGTCAGGGCCCAGGGGATCTCCCCTGTTACACAATAATTTGTCACCGTTGGTCACCGTCCCTGTTACCCCTGTTTTCGTAGATTGGAGGACACATTCTGGGACCTGTGAGCAGTGACATAACCTAAAAACATTTGCATTATGTTCCCCTTAGTATGTACTTCATGTTCCCTGAAGACACCTTTTGCAAATTATCCCTGAAAAGTGCCCTTTTTCCATTGGCACAGGTACACAGTGTCTTACCCGCGCCAATGAATCAGATCCTCAAAAGGGGGCGCGCCCATTGGCACTCTATCCTAGAGAAACACCCGCGCCAACTAAGTTTAGTAATGATTTTTGGCCAATGCGCACCCATATGTTTTTTCCTCTCTTATCATTAAGTTCTTTGAGGGAAAAATCCACAAGATAGAGGTCAAGAGTCATTGTTTATCCATGACAACTATCCTCAATAGCTTTTCAGGATAATGCCAATCCACAATGGGCGTCCTGGTACATTGTATTTTCCTCCCTTCTTCATCTATAAAAGCCTATCCTCATGCATT